>WOVY01009829.1:0-17451 GCA_013436015.1 Rhipicephalus annulatus | reverse complement strand
TTTCAGATTGCAGTCATGTGAAATGCGTGTTTTGGTATATGCCGAAGATATTGCCTTTTTTGCAGTTGATAGAGAGAGTGACACGTCGTTATTAAAAATCACTCAAAGGTTTTGTGACACGAGTGGGAGTTTAATGAACAAAGAGAAAAGCATTGGTTTTATGACATGGTAATTGGGACCTAACGCCCAGTTCCTTGGAAATATTCAGGGCTCACGACGCCTAGTTCTTACCTAGGGTACCAGTGGACAGTATCAAGACAGTGAAGCATTTTGGCTTGGAAAGGCTGAAGAACTGCGCGCGACCGCCGAAGGATGGGGCGGTCGTGGCTTATCAATTTTCTCTCGGGTCAGCTGCATGCAACGTGTTTCTGGCCGCTAAATATATGTACCTTTTGCAAGTACTTAGTTGTACGCGTAAAAGCATTCACAAAGTCCACAGGATTTCGCCACGTTCATCTGGAGCTCTACGTGGAAGAGAACATCTAGAACGAACTTGTTTCGGCGAGTTAAGCAAGGAGGGCTGTCTCTGTGCCATCTGTTTCTTAACCAAGTAATATCACGTTTCCTGCTCATTAGAGACCAGAGAGACTCTTTTTTACGTTCTTTATTTCAAACAACGCTGTTACACACCACACGCCTGACTGCTTTGTATCTTCAGACAGGCGAGAACGACACACCTAGTCAACGTTCTTGCGCGAAGTTGTGTTCTCATATCGTTTCTTAAGGGCGAGGTTTTCGATAGATTACCTAACTAATGTGAAAAGAAAGCGCCTTATGAAAGGCCTAATACAGAATGTTTTTCCTGTGCCCCTGTACCGTTTAAGGTATGAAAAATCATATGGTCATGACGTACGAAAGCAAGTGAAAAACATGTGTATACCACCCAATGTGAAAACCTTCTTTTTTAAACTTCATACGGGAACCTTGCCAGTAAAAACGTGGCTTGAAGAGAGAGGGATGTATGTACCATGGGGAAGCAGCTGTCTCTTGTGTAACAAACCTGAGACCATTGAACA
The DNA here is from genome assembly GCA_013436015.1 of Rhipicephalus annulatus. Classification (NCBI taxonomy): domain Eukaryota; kingdom Metazoa; phylum Arthropoda; class Arachnida; order Ixodida; family Ixodidae; genus Rhipicephalus; species Rhipicephalus annulatus. The sequence continues at coordinate 16,435 of WOVY01009829.1, read as the reverse complement.
TGTGTTTATTGATTGTAAGAACGCTATTTTCTTTTGGGACATTTTACAGAGGACTTTAAAAAAAGATTTACCTCTTACTTCATATGGAATTCGTTTTTTGCCTTGTGATAGTTCTGTGCAAAATTTGGATGTTATATTTTACTTGGTCTCATTCGGTTTGGCGTAGTATGCTATCGTACAGACAACTGTGATGTGAGAGTTCTATCCATTAATGAGTGTTTCGTGGAAGCTGTTATAAAAGTGCGAGATGTGTATAAGACTACCGACTGTGTTGAAGATGTAATATCTTTGTTTGATGCGTTATCACGCATGAAACACGTGTGATAGTGATTGTCATATTAGCTTGACCTGTAGTCAAGAAGGCAATAAAGAGAAAAAAATAGCGCGTGCAGTCAGACGCAAGAATCAGGTGCTCCGTAGGAGTGGCGTTTGCGGCACATACTAGCCGCGGTAACAGGACGACCGAAGACCAAGACGCAGGAAACGAGATTATTTTGCCACCACTGCCCAAGGGAGGCGTCGCGCAAAACCCTGTTTTTTACAAGGTGATGTGCGTGGCAGACCGTATCGAGTAGAAGATTTCCGAGACGCGCTCGGACCTACAGGACTACTGCCGGAGGTGTTGGCACTGGGGGCCTACCAGATAAATCATGTCTGGGCAGTCACCATGAACAACGCGGACGCTACGAGACGCTTGCTGGACGTGAAGGAGCTGAAAGTCAAGGGTCGACGCTGCATCATCGTAGACCCCCAGGATCAGCAGGTGCGGCTGCGTCTTCATTGGCTGCTGTACGGCGTCAACGATGAAGACGTACGAACGGCGTTGGCGGCTTTGGGAAGGTCGTACAAGTCACCAAGGAGCATTGGCGTGTTCAAGGAGTCAGCGACAAGGGGTCAACCACGCGGACTGTGCTTCTTAAGCTCAAGAGTGGCGTGAAGGTTGAAGATCTCCCGCACAAAATCAGGGTGGCTGGTGAACTGGCACTTGTGGTTGCACCTGGTCGGCAAATGCAGTGTCTGCGCTGCCAAGGTACTGGCCATGTTAGAAGAGAGTGTAAAGTACCCCGATGCTCGCGTTGTCGGCGGTTTGGCCACAACGAAGATGCGTGCAGGCGCACGTACGCACCCGGGCTATCGGATCAGCTGAAGGTGAAGACACAGCAGAGTTTGTGATGGACGCGACCGAGGCTGAAGACGCAGCGAAAGGAGCAGGCGACGTGGTGAACCAAGAAGCTTCAACAGGTACAGCCACACCGACTGGTGGTGATGAACCAACAGCCCAAGCAGACATAGCATCTGGGGAGGTTACTCAAGAGCCAGCCAGCCTAACCGAAGAAGGCCTCACAAGCACCCCATCAAAGGAGCCTGAGCCGGTGGAATTAACTGAACTTCCAGTGTCGTGCGAGAGTATCAGTGGTAGGGCGCCAATTCCAAAGACCCCGCGAGCAGTCTACAGGGCGGCGTGAGGTGTCCAGTGACAAGCATGAAGAGGGGCCACCTGCGAAGGCGACTTCGTTCAGACGCAGCAACAGAAGGCTGTCTCCCAACCCGACATTGGACAAATACTGGCCACCTTTTTTCTCCAGTGGCACGGGTCCACCTGGAGGCTCCGAAGATGTCTAGCTCTATGCTAGGCGCTGAAGGTAAGCATAATGCCCCGGCTAACTTCTTCACTGTGTAGACATGGCTTTTGCACCGAAACTTAGAGTGGCAACGTTTAAATGTTCGAGGTCTTGCCGCCAAGCGGAAACAGAGCCAAGTCCACAGGCTGCTTGTGGATCATGATTTGGATGTACTAGCTGTACAAGAAACAAAAGTAGACGGTGAGGAGGAGACCCGGGGCATGGTGCTGAGGTTTACGGGCGCGTTACTACGCAATTGTAAGTCAAGCAATAGGCACGTCTGCAGGCTCTGTTTTGTTCATTAAGAAGTTACCTGGTCTGGTAGTGCAAGATACCTACGCTTGCCCGTCTGGTAGATTGGTTTCCTGTGACTTTGATTCAATGAATGTCAGTGGCGTATAGGCTGTATTTATGCACCAACTATTTGTGAGGAGCGATCACTTTTTTTTCAGGACTAAAGCAGCACTTCACTTTGGAAAGGACATCTGTATTAACTTGGTGATTTTAACTGCGTCCTCAATAAGCGAGATCGAGCGAATGGACGTGTTATTTACGATAAAAGTAGTAGGACGCTAGTGGACGTAGTTACTGAATTCGAGTTACAAGACGTGGGCAGCTGTATGGAGGGAACGCGGGATGTGCGTTTCACACATTTTCAGGGGAATAGCTATGCGCGCCTTGATCGCATTTACGTGTCACTTGAAATAATAGCCCACTGCACGACATATGCTGTCTACCCAATTCACTTTAGCGATCACTGTTTAGTTAAATGTGATATGGGAGAGAAAACACAAGGTGGAGCATTGTCATGGGAGCTGTGGAAGATGCATTCCACTTTAATCACTGGCGAATACTTCTTAGATCAGGTAAAGAACTGCATCAATTGAAATAAAAATGGATGGTGAAGCTAAACTTGCAGAACAATGGGAAGAGTTCAAGCAGCGAATAAAAATAAAAGCTATTGATCGTTCTTGCGCATTGAGTTACGAAAGAAAAAAGAAAGAAAAAGAAACTCCGAAAGACTTTGGAAAGACTAATAGATTTGGAGTGCAAACAACCGGGAGAGTATAAAATTGACGTACGCAATATTAAGCAGGAACTTGCACTGCATGATAAGGAACGCTACCGCGGTGCACTCGTCCGCGCTAGGGTTGAGGCTTTAGCGGCTGGAGAGACGCCAACAAAAAAAGCGTTAGGGATGGAGAAAACGAACGCTCGACGGAATCATACCAAAAAAATAGAGAAGGATGGTCACGAAGTAACCGATACGGACAGCATTTTATCCGTATTTTCAAGTCATTTTGAAAACCTTTTTGCGTGTAGACAGGTAAACCTAGAAAGATTTAAAGAAGAATATTTAGAACGCATGCCGCAAGTGAGTGAGGAAGTGAAAAACGCTATGGAATTATATATATCTGCATCTAAAGTGTAACGGGCGATTGATAAGATAATCCCGGGAAATCTCCAGGACCAGATGGTCTTTGTGCCAAGTGGTACAAATGTTTTGAAAGTGGACTGTCTCCTATACTTGCAGGCGTTTTTTAATGAGGCATATGAGGGAAAAGAAATTACCATCATCCTTTGGTGAATCGCGTACCGTTCTCATTCCGAAAACAGACGAGGCTGAAAAGCTCAGGCACGTCACAGCGTACAGACCAATTGCACTGACAAACGTTGACTACAAAATATTAATGAAAATTTTGGCGGCTAGACTTCAGTCAGTAATAAAGAACATAGTCGGTCTACACCAAACGTGTGGAATTAAAGGTCGGTTCATAGTTACGAATGTTCATAAAATGCCATCCGTGCTCAATTGTGTTGACACCAGTCAAGCTCGTGAGGCCATACTCCAGCTGGATCTAGAGAAAGCGTTTGATTGCGTTGCCCATGCTCTTTGTTTGCTGTCTTGAAGCACATTAATGTTGGTAAGATAATTATTGACGGTGTAGCCATGGCATAATGAAATGGCAGTACGAGACTAATTATCAACAAGACATTGGGCCCCCCCCCATTAGAATTGAGCGCTCAGTGCGTCAAGGTTGCCCTGTTAATCCACTGTTGTTTTGCATCTATATTGAAACTTTATGTCAGTCGATATTGCAGAATGACATCATTAAAGGTTTAGAGTACAATCTTCAGAGGTGAAACTACTCGCATACGCTGATGATGTTGCGATTTGTAGCACTTCCTACGAAGAAACTGAAGAATCAATCAGAGTTTCCAAATATTTCGCCGAAGTTACAGGAAGCCACATAAACTGGGGTAAATACCTCGGCTTCTGGCATGGATATTGACTTTCAACACCAGAATTTTTGTAGCCAATAAATAGACAAGAACGCCAGTTAAATATCTCGGAGTACCACTCGAGTAGTACAAAAGTACTGAAGAAAATTGGACACAACATATGAAAGAAATTAATGAGAAGGCGAATAGATGGAATGCAACTTATCTGTCTATGTTTGCTAGGGCTACCGCATGCAACTGGTTTTTGTGTCTAAGCTGTGGTATGTGATGCAAGTGCTGTACTGTTCCCGGGTCAATGTGCAAAAATTACATCAGGTGTTTGCTATATTTGTGTTGGGGTCTAACTGGGAAAGCTGCAGTCACATGAATTTGTTTAGACAGGTGAAGTGTGGAGGCCTTGGGCTAGGACATCTGTTTATCAAGCAGTAAGTAGGTTTTTCTTTTTTCGCGAGACATGAGATCCTTTCCTTCTAACAGTGTGTGAACAATTTTAAGTAGAATGTCGGCCGAGTTTGTTGTGAGCACTCATGTTACCACAGGGGCTGTGCAAGGATACATGAAGGAAGTTGTGGCCAGCGTGCGGTTTTTGTGTGTTCGTTTTTCAACTGACTCCCTGTGGTCTGTTGGAAAGAAAAAAACTGTACAAAGATTTATGTGACACGATGCTCCCCACACCTCTGTATAGAGCGCTATATACAGCACGCAAGGGTCAGAATGTACCTAAATGAGTTAAAAAATGCCAGCAGCTCCAAGTGCAGAAACGTTCTTTTTCAAATTACACACCGCAACACTTCCTGTAAGAACCTTTCTAGAGGAGCGTGTGTTTTATATGCCTTGGAGATCTCACTGTCTAATCTGTAAGAAACCAGAAACTATTGATCATGTGTTTCTGCACTGCTGGGAAGGAGTTTATGTTTGGGACGTATTACAAAGGACAATCAAAAAAGAGTTCCCGTTAGACCCTCATGTCATCAGGTATTTGGCAATAGAGAATGAGGATGAATTACCTTTCGATTTTATCATGATGGCTGCCTTGCACAGTATATGGCGCTCTACAATGGCTGGAGTTCATTGTGATCCAGACAGGAGACCAGCAAGAGAGTATTTTAAAGAAAGCATCTCAAGGTTACTCGATGTAGTAAGAACAGACGAATGTGTACCTTTACGGGTAGAAAAGGTAGAAGCCCTACTGACCATGAAGGAATTCTAGGACGTGATTTGTTATAGTAATGCTTGACGGCCTTAGTTATTTTCAAGTTTTTTGTATTGTTCTTTTGTGACTTGTAATATAGTTATCATAGCAACCCATTTGTGAAGTTTAACTGGAAATAAAGAAAAAAAAGCGCGTGCAGTCTGTTCGAGTGGTGTTTTATTCTGCTTTTGTTGTGTATGTGTGTGTTTGTCTGTATGTGCATCTAGGCATCATCAATTATGCGGTCATCAGATATTCCATAAAATTATGGACTCTGGGCAAATGTACCTCTGAAATTTTTATTTTTTACCACCGGAAATAACTCCCAGAAATCACCTCAGAAACCTAGTGAAGCCAGTAAAAGTTCACTCTCTCTATACTCACTCAAAACCTCGCTGAGGTAAATAATTACTACTCTCCCTAAGTTCAAAAACTCAGTTAGCACGAGAGTAATTATTAACTTCGATAGTACGTGTCAAAAAAACTGGGAAAGTAGTGCGCTAAAAGACAAATGGTTTACCGCGTTTTTTATGTTATTTCAGGTCATTTTCGTTTATTGTGGAGACCACAATTTCGTACCTCGACAACTGATAAGCGGAAAGTTCCTTGCACTCTTTTATTGAAATCAAAAGCATAACAATGGGACTGCACACCCCAGTGTTCGCCAAAATTTAGGGAGATGTATGATATCTTGAATAAAGTGTGCCGTATGACGCTAGAAAATGTTTTCGTCTGAGACTATCTTGTAGAAAAACGACCATCACAAGACAGCGGGATGAAACGGCGACGCACAAATGCCACGGAATGCAGGCGACAGTGAACGTGATGTCGCGGGCGCCCAGCTGGCGCAGCAGCAGCAGGGTGGGGGAGGGGGGGGTCGTTTTTTTTCGTGCTCGCGCTGGCTCAAAAATTTTGTGTAGGTTGATGCCGGCTCCTGGCGCCAGGTTGACGCTACGGAGACGGCGGCTCTCCCTTTTTCATTTTTTTTCCCTTTAGCGCCTGCTCTTACCGGCTGTATGCGTTACTTCCACCTCGCGCTACTGTCATGGGTATTTTTTATTGCTGGGCACCCTATGGACAGGATTTTTGTCAGTACGCAAGATCGCGCCGCCTATATGCCGTTCGATATCCGGCACCTGACTGGGAGTGCAGGGGGCGGCCGCCATAGGTGTTTGCCTTTATTCCGCACGCGGAGGGTAAAAGCAGAGGGTAGGGCAGCACGTTCGCGGCTTACGTCCCAGGCATAATTTTTAAGAGGCTTTAATCGTGTTGTTGTGTTGCGTCCAACATCATCAGATTAAAATAAAATTCTTGATGCTTACAACGTTTGCGGAACTTACCACCAAAGAGTTCATTGGGAGTCCTTTACATGCACACTATTAAAATTAAAAAGCAGCGGAACTTTTCAGTTGGCTGTTTGTAAAGCCTCTTCTGTGGTTTCACTCTCGTAAACTTTGATTGGCTCTAACTGTAACGGACATGATCTCTCAAGTACAGCTGCCGATGCACTTTGGGACGTTATGAAACGGGCGCGTGCTTTGCAAACCGAAGCATATTAGGGGTGTGCGTGTCTAAGCATGAAACAACAAAGAAATTAAGCTTTTCCACAACCAATGTACGAAAAACGATCTGGGACACGTTAATAAGAAAAACAGTTAGGACAAAGTGGCTCCAGTAATTGTCAATGACACCGAAAACGTGCAAACCCCCACATTTTTTGAGCAAACCTTGGCTGGATTTGTTCCTTCGACAATTAGGAGACGTTTAACGTGGCATAACAATATCATTTAAAGATGAAGCCAGCCACTGATATGTATACTGCGCGAGGTAGCGACCACTTGAAATGGGAATGATTGCGTCGTGAAGGCGAAACCGCTGGCGCATGCTCTCATTGAAGCAGACGACACACGCGAGCACATGACAGCTTCGGATTGGTTGGGAAGCATTATTCTCTCCATCAGGTCAAGTTATAACGTTTGCCAAAACCCTCTTCATCAAGAATACCTGTCTTCCCTCTCGCACATAAGAGCAAATTTTATCTCGCCTTGAAACACGCGAAATTGTTTTTTGATGATGATAACTGATTGATATGTGGGGTTTAACGTTCTAAAACCACCATATGATTATGACAGACGCTGTAGTTGAGAGATCCGCTAAATTCGACCACCTGGGGTTCTTTAACGTGCACCCAAATTTGACCACACGGGCCTACAACATTTCCGCCACCATCGGAAATGCATGTACCGCAGCCGTGATTCGATGCCACGAACTCTGGGTCATCAGCTGAGTACCTCAGCCACGAGAGCACCACGGCAGGGCTCCTCTCAGTGTTGCGATAGGATTCAGAGTGCTGTCAGCTAAATTCTTGTTAGGTTGCAAAGGAGCGCCCGTGGTTCTTGTACCGCGTTTTCGCAGAATCTTCCAAGTTGAAGTAAACTCGGCGCAGCTTGCGAACATCGTTCCATTCATTGATATTGGCGACCCGATAAAGTGGTCGAGCCTGTCATCAACATCCTCGAACATGTCCCCATGGAACGGCTTTGGTGCCTGTGTAGCATGAAAAACATGCGCGAGAAGAGAGCCATGGGCATCGCTGGTTGAGACCACCTGGCTTTTCATTGAATTTGCTATTTTTCTGGGTGTCGACACCAAAGCACCAAATTCAGGGGGCAACCCACGCAGGTGGAGGCTGCTTCTTGCTTTCTGAAATATGTAGCTCTCTCTAACATGGCCGACACAGCCGAAGTACACGTAACCAATGCCTACTTAAGTAATGTCCCGGGCAAAGCAAATCAAGACCAACAGTCTGGAGGTGATTTGAACCAGAGCAACGAAATTGTTCTCTTCTTCTCAGCCAAAATAAGTATGAGCCACAGCAAGAAAAATTACACCACAGCTTGGGTGCGCGGACAGCAATAGCGAAGCGGAGGAGAAAGGGCAGTTAAGAATAGCTGGCTCAATACAATAGCGCTTCACAATAACCGAACCTTGCGGCTTAACCCACCTTGCTGTACTTTCGCGGCTCGTCAGCAGCGCAGGCTTCTCCACTCACAGCAATGCCATCAACGCTTCCTCGATGTTAAATTTCCCGAAGCAAACCACTCCTGCAACTACCCTCTGAATCATCCGCAGCCAGCGTCAGTGCCTCTTCAGTGGCTCTAGGCTACAACTTGATAGGAAACCATGTGCATCAAAGGGACCCCGTTGAGGCTTCCTTGGTGTACTCCTGCACGGCCACGAGAAGGAGTGGCCTCCTGTGGCCCGGCATTACCGTTCACACTTCCCGTGGCGACCATTTCTCACTGAGGACTTCATCGGCTCCTGAGCTGATGAAGCGTGCTTTTATAGTTTCCTCTGACATAGAACCTCCACATCGCACTTAGCTAATCTTGCCGGAGGCTCCAGAGGCAGATCCTCGTACACACAGCGAAGCTGTGGAGTACCATCACACGATTCCGCGTTACGTTCAACGCCATGACAGTGACGAGCTACGCACTACTTCCTGCCACCTACCGGCACGGAGCACCAGCAATGCCGTGTTAGATACAGCCACCTCTCAAGACCTTGAGGCGTGCTCATCCTAGCTACAGAGAGAACTCCCGTTTGCCTTTAGGCGGCTGTCACACCTGCTAGGCTGCTTTGCAGTGGCAGTCTCTGCATTTTCGCCTGCCATCGCCAGTAGTGTGCTACGTAAAAGAATTCCATGGTTCTTAGAACGAGGCCAACAGCTAGCTGGCAACCATCACCACGCTAGGAGTGTGGAAGGACTAGATGAAGCTTAGGAAACCGCCCATGGTCATAGAATAAATTCAGGCAGATGTGGCGGTGTATCACACGTGTGAAAGCATTAAGCAGTAGTCTTGGGCGCGGAGTGGAGCTCGAGGCTCAGAGATGCTTTTGGCCAGACGTCTTTGGGTCTCTCACCAATAAGTTCAACCTGACCGTTATCAAGGTAGAGCTCAGGAGAGAAGAGGGTTCCACCTCGAGGCTCCGGCTGTGTGCTTTTTTTTCCCCTGAGGAGGTTGTGGACTCGTTGTCGGTACCGGACTTATGTCCGTCACCACCAGTATCTGTTACCTAAGACCGCCTGAAGTTTCATATAGGGATGGAATTTTCAGCGTCACAGTCAGACCTGCCCTTGGGTAGCAGGGAGATCCTCTCAATCCAGTCGCTGCCAGATCTGTGAACGTAGGTGCAGTCATTAGGCGAGTGTGCGAGCTCTATCAATATGCCCCAAGGAGATAGAATCACCATCAGCCCGTGGCAAGAGGCACAGCGACGTGAAAGATTTTGCCAGATTATTCCGCAGGTTCAAAGCGAACTGACGGTGACTGCACGTTCTAAACCGCCAGGAGCACAAATTAGGTATGTCGAGAAAGCGCCTCGAGTTCCCACCATGAAAGGCGGGAGGGGCGCGTCCAATGGTTAAAAGTGACGAAAATGATGAACGGGTAACATGAAGGTGCTACGATTACTTCCCGCCACCCCTTCCCCGCAGAAACAAACCAGAAATGCAAAACGATTAGAGCGTGCACACAACAGGGCTGGCGGCGCGAGCCAAGGGACTCCATGGAGCGTTCAGGTGGTCAGCGTAAAATGGTACTGGGGTTTTGCGACATTTTTCGGTAGTCGGCACTGGGAAACAAATTGCAGCATATTCACGCAGTAAATGATGATGAGTGCGACGAAGCCTCCGTCCATTCGTCCATTCGTCCATCCATTCATCCGTCCATTCGTCCGTCTGTTCTGTCTGTCCATCCGTTGGTGTATCTACTCCTAACATACTGGTGCACGCACCGGACGGATGCCTCGCCCCACTCAGCACTATTTACTCCGTACATTGTTATTATAACTTGTTATTATAACTTGTTATTATAACAGTGCCATCAACTATACAAAAGCCACGAACGCCATATAGTAATAATATTTTTAATGACATATACACCGCCATCTAAGAAGCAATTCTCAAAACTAACTATAAGTGGGCTACTACAAAATACTTTAAGGAGGTAGTGACCCGCACCTAGAGGAGCTTCGTTCCTAAAACGCAGTGTGCGAGGAAGATTATTCCTGGATATTGTGGTCATTGGACAAGTGAGTTCCACGAATACCTGGTGGGTGCGTTTGATGTTGCGACAGGTGGCACGCGCGGACGCGGCTTAGAAAGCTGGCCTGTAGAAGTGCTTGTTGGGCCACTAACATTGATAGGTGGTCAGTGGTGCTGGTGTCAACGTAGGTGGCAATGTAACGACGCCGTCCTGTTCTATTTCGGCCGGCGATTCGACATGGGCGTACGAGTTACCTGATGCAGAAACACCGCGCTCAATGAGGCATGCCAAACGCAAAGCGTGTAGCAGCGGCTAAAGTTCGTGGTCAGTGAGGGCGTTGGGCTGAAGTGAAAGAGGATTGCGATAAGTCGAATTGCATGTCTGTGTAGCTAGAGGCAGAGAGACGACCTACACCTGCGTTTGAGAATGGGAAAGAAGACACCCACCTGATCGTAGCACGAGGCCACTAAGAAATTTATAGTGATTTCTCAGAAAAGCAGCCTGATGATTGCCGAAAAATTAGTCCTAGTGCGGGGTTCGATCCCGAGAGCGATGTTCTTCCGGGGCAAGTCGCTTGTGGCTTCGTGCTATAATCGGGTGGATGTCTTCTTTCACTTTCTTAACCCTTCCGCCACCTCGCGGGCTTCCGCAGAGTACTCATTTGCAAAGCCAGAATTGGCGTAACATCCCAGCTGGTTCGCATCCCCTGTCGGGAACACGACCATAGGCATGTCATGAAACACAGCAAGCACGGACTCGAGAGGAGAGTCAGTTGGCGCATCTGGACTCGTGAAGCACTTCTGGTGATCGGCACACGAGTGCTCAAACGCAGGTTGGTTTGGTCTATGACTGCCTTCATGACAGTCTTGGCATACGTGGCCTGATCTGCCATAGGCGGACCAGGCATGCCATCCGCAAGTGCGTATTTTGTTGTTGCATGGTCCTTTAGGTTTCACATTAGTTGGTTAGAAACGCAAATTTTTTCGGCGTGGAGACATTTGGGGTAATTGGGCTTTGTGCATTTTGCTCTGGAAAAAATGCACAGAGCGTGGAAGTCGGTACAAGATCTCATTATCAACCATCTGCAACAGCGACGTTTGCGGAATGGGGTGCCAAATATCAGATAAGACAATGTCCATAGCTGTTCTCAGGGCGTGTGGAGACGTAGTCGTCATGCAGCCTGACTTGCCAGAGGTTTAATGGGCTGTGAAGGTAGGGAAAGACGTATAGTTGGTCCTGCATGCCTGGAGGACTGTCGAAAGACCACGTCGAAAATATGCAGCTCATGCCGAACTGCTCGATGGTAGCAGTAGCATCCAGAACCTCAATTTTACGGGTATACGGGTGAGGCAATCGCTGCGCTTATGGTTGGACGTGAAGCTGGAAAAGGCAGAGACGGGAAGTTAGGTCTTCGTCAAAAAAAGAGTGCGGGCTGATTGGTACCGAGCACTGTGCCGCAAGGGAAACCTGGAAGTCGAGTGGTTTCTGGAATTGGGCGTAAGGTGTGGCCATAGCAGGCGAGCAGCATAACGGTATGGATGCGGCCTGGATGTGGATGCGGTATCAAAATGGCGTAGCTGTACCGAGAGCAGAGTTATGGAGTCACCAGTCGAGAATATGCATGATTCTGGAATCATTCAAAATTTACGCAAACAATGGGTGAAATGGGCACGGAGTCGTGTGCACTTTGCTAGAAGTAAAATTAGAGTGACAATAGGTGTTTTTTTCATAATGCAGGATGTTTGTGTCTCATATATAGAAAAAAAGGACTCTTTTAAAAATGCATTGGCTGATTAGAAGCACGGTATATTATAAGCAACGTTTCTACTAGAATTTCGTCCGTATATAGGCTGTGTTGCTTCGAAGCTTGTCGCCAATATTCGCGTGACCGCGGTTTCATACTGCTCTTATTCGTCGTTGGTGGTGGCATATCCGACGACTTGTGACTTGTGTTCCTCTCGGCGGCGCCCGAGCCCCCTGCTGTCTGCCCACTCTTGGTTATTTTTTTTTCTTGCTTCTGTCACTATCGGTGACTCATACGCATAGCTGAAAAACAGCTTCTCTAATTGTGATGGGATAATAACGCTAGCGCATTTTTTGTATGCACTGCAAGCTTTAGTATATCAGCTTGCGTGCAGTTTTAACTCACCCCCCCCCCATCTTTTTCCAATACTGTCTCGCTGTCTGAACAGATGGCACCTTTGTCCGAAACTGCACGAGGTACGCTACCAAGCTACTATACCTCGACCTTCGCTGCGTTTATCGCGTATTTTGCAGTTCTTAAGCTACGTTGCCACCTCTTTAGAAATCTTGGCAGATTATGAAGGAAAATTGATTGATTTGTTTTGGCCTTAAAAAGGTTTTTTAATGGCACTTTAAGTGTTCTACTCATGGAAAGTGCATTTATTCACAATTTATTTCGGAAACTACCGGGAATATGGTCGTCACTAGTGATTCTCTGACACAAAAGAAAAGTTGCTTGACCGTGAAATATAATATGTTTTGGGTTTGAACGTTCGAAAATCAGCTAACGATTATTATAGACGCCTTAATCTCATCTGCCCACCTAACCTTCTGTCTCCCCCTAACCCGCTTCCCTTCTCTGGGAATCCAGTTCAGTTACCCTTAATGACCAGCGGTTATCCTGTCTACGCGCTACATGCCCGGCCCATGTCCATTTCCTCTTCTTTATTTCAGCTATGATATCCTTAACCCCCGTTTGTCCCCTAATCCACTCTGCTCTCTTCTTGTCTCTTAAGGTTACACCTACCATTTTTCTTTCCATTGCTCGCTGCGTCGTCCTCAATTTAAGCTGAACCCTCTTTGTAAGTCTCCAGGTTTCTGCTCCGTAGCTAAGTACCGGCAAGATACAGCTGTTATATACCTTCCTCTTGAGGGATAGTGGCAATCTACCTGTCATAATTTGAGAGTGCTTGCCGAATGTGCTCCACCCCATTCTTATTCTTCTAGTTACTTCAATCTCGTGGTTAGGCTCTGCGGTTATTACCTGCCCTAAGTAGACATAGTCTTTTACAACTTCAAGTGCACTATTACCTATCTCGAAGCGCTGCTCCTTTCCGAGGTTGTTGTACATTACTTTCGTTTTCTGCAGATTAATTTTAAGACCCACCTTTCTGCTCTCCTTGTCTAACTCCGTAATCATGAGTTGCAATTCGTCCCCTGAGTTACTCAGCAATGCAATGTCATCGGCGAAGCGCAGGTTACTAAGGTATTCTCCATTAACTCTTATCCCTAACTGTTCCCATTCTAGGCTTCTGAAAACCTCCTGTAAGCACGCGGTAAATAGCATTGGGGAGATTGTGTCCCCCTGCCTTACACCCTTCTTGATTGGTATTCTGTTGCTTTCTTTATGAAGCACTATGGTAGCAGTTGATCCCCTGTAGATTTCTTCCAGAATGTTTATATATACTTCATCTACGCCCTGATTCCGCAGTGTCTGCATGACGGCTGATATTTCTACTGAATCAAACGCCTTCTCGTAATCTATGAAGGCTATGTATAGTGGTTGGTTATACTCTGAGCATTTCTCTATTACCTGATTGATAGTATGAATGTGGTCAATTGTTGAGTAGCCTGTTCGAAATCCTGCTTGTTCCTTTGGTTGATTGAATTCTAATGTTTTCTTTACTCTGTTAGCAATTACCTTTGTAAATAGCTTGTATACTACAGAGAGCAAGCTGATCGGCCTGTAATTCTTCAAGTCCTTGTCATCTCCTTTCTTATGTATTAAGATGATGTTAGCGTTCTTCCAAGACTCTGGTACTCTTCCCGTCAGGAGACACCTCGTAAACAGGGTGGCTAGTTTTTCTAACACAATCTGTCCTCCATCTTTCAGCAGATCTGATGTTACCTGATCCTCACCAGCAGCTTTGCCTCTTTGCATGCTCTCCAAAGCTTTTCTGACTTCTTCTATCATTACTGGTGGGGTGTCATCTGGGTTACTGCTAGTTCTTATAGTATTAAGGTCGTGGTTGTCTCGGCTACTGTACAGATCTCTGTAAAACTCCTCCGCTATTTTAACTATCCTATCCATATTGGTAGTTATTTTGCCTTCTTTGTCCCTTAGTGCATACATCCGACTTTTGCCTATCCCAAGTTTCCTCTTCACTGCTTTGACGCTTCCTCCGTTTTTCAGAGCGTGTTCAATTCTCTCCATGTTATACCTTCTTACATCGCATACTTTACGTCTATTAATCAACTTCGAAAGCTCTGCCAGTTCTATTTTGTCTGTTGTACTTGACACTTTCATGATTTGACGCTTCTTAATTAGGTTCTTCGTTTCCTGGGAAAGCTTGCCAGTGTCCTGTCTAACTACCCTGCCTCCAACTTCCACTGCACACTCCGTAATGATACTCGTCAGATTATCATTCATTGTATCTACGCTAAGGTTGGTTTCCTCACTAAGAGCCGAGTACCTGTTCTGCAGCGACACTCTGAATTCCTGTACTTTCCCTCTCAGTGCTAGCTCATTGATTGGCTTCTTGCGTATCAGTTTCTGTCGTTCCTTCTTCAAGTCTAGGCGAATTCGAGACCGTACCATTCTATGGTCACTGCATCGTACCTTGCCAACCACTTCCACATCCTGCACGATTCCTGGGTGTGCAGTCATTATAAAGTCTATTTCGTTCTTATTTTCGCCATTAGGGCTCCTCCATGTCCACTTGCGGTTTTCTCGTTTTCGGTAGAAGGTATTCAAAATCCGCAAATTATTGCGTTCTGCGAATTCTACTAGTAGCTCTCCTCTGGCGTTTCTAGTGCCGATGCCATAATCTCCTACTGCCTGGTCTCCAGCCTGCTTCTTCCCTACCTTTGCATTAAAGTCGCCCATCACTATAGTATACTGTGTTTTTACCTTACTCATTGCCGATTCCACGTCTTCATAGAAGCTTTCAACTGAAGCGTCATCATGGCTGGATGTAGGCGCGTAAGCCTGTACTACCTTCATCTTGTATCTTTTATTCAGTTTAATTACAATACCTACCACCCTTTCATTAATGCTATAGTATTCCTCTATGTTGCCAGCTATGTTTCTGTGAATTAGGAACCCCACTCCCAGTTCTCTTCTGTCTGCCAAGCCCCGATAGCAAAGGACGTGCCCATTCTGTAGCACAGTATAGGCCTCATCTGTCCTCCTAACCTCACTGAGCCCTATTATATCCCATTTAACACCCTCTAGCTCCTCGAATAGTACAGCTAGACTTCCCTCACTAGATAAGGTTCTAGCGTTAAACGTTGCCAAGTTCAGGTTCCAATGGCGGCCTGTAGTCCAGAGATTCTTAGCACCCTCTGCTGCGTTGCAGATCTGACCGCCGCCGTGGTCAGTTGCTTCGCAGCTGCTGGGGACTGAGGGCCGTGAGTTATTTGACGTATGCATGTGGGAGGTAGTGGCCAGATACTGCACCAGGGTGGCCAATCCTTCTCTGGTGAGGGAGTGCGTTCCCGGCGGTGGTTACCGGTGAGGCCGCACCCCAGGCCTCTTAATGCAGTTCCATCAACACGCGGATTTTTTTTCCGGTTGGGAACTGCGCGGCACCGGGATTTGAACCACGGACCTCTTGCATGCGAGGCGGATGCTCTAACCACTACGCCATCGCCGCAACCGGATTGTTATGTTCTAAATGTAGGTTTCAGCGGTGTATCAGTCAAGTTTGTGGTTATTTTTATAAAATGTTTTAATGAAATGAGATTTCTGCTGATTACCCCCTTAATTAAGGGTCTAGAGAGTACGGAGTTGGGCCTCCGATTAGCCTATGGGGTGCTGTTTATTAATATATTAAGCGGACAAAATTTAAATTCGTTTGTGAGGTGATGTTACCAAATTAATCTTTTTAGTGATTAGGCTTAATTTTGGTCACGAAATAGTTCCGGTACTATTACTCCTGTCCTGATGAAACCTGAGCGGCGACAGGTCTACAATTAGGGCTTTGCACTGTATGAGTTAGAAGTTTCCCGGTAGGTTATTAGCAAAGTTAAAAGCGATCGTAAGGAAAAAAAACACGTGGTTCAAGACTTTGATCTGACGGGCGTACCTTTCTCCCGATCATGAGCCACCCTCCTCCTCTGAGCGAGGGAAGACGTGGCGCCACACGTTTATTAGCGTTTTTCGTTATATTCTTTCTAACTCTGTATCTTCCGGTTACCTTAAGCTATCAAAATTATTTTTACACGGAAAAAACTGGACTGTTGTGTTCTAAAAGAAGATATTAGCTATTTTTCGGTGGCGTTTGTAGCTCCTTTTGAAATTTGTTTTAATGAAATGACTTTTGCTGATTACCACCCTAATTAAGGCCTAGAGTGTACGGAATTGG
>WOVY01009828.1:0-207500 GCA_013436015.1 Rhipicephalus annulatus | reverse complement strand
CTCCGTACTTTTACCAGTCCGCCCTATCGCCTGACGTCACTAGAAGAAAGCTAAGGCCTTGCCTTTCTAGAGGGTGTTGGTCTTCCTCTCTCGCTACATTATTCCCCGATGTCCGAAGGCGACTCTCTGCCAGCCTAAATGCTCTGCACGTCCTGCCAGCAACGACCACCATCGTCCTCGCAGTTTCCCGCACCTGAAGTTAAAGCCACCAGCCATCAACCACGGCCAAGCTTCCAAGACGCTGCGACTATGACTGACGCGCTTGAGGACGACGTGCCCGGTCCGCTTCAGACAGGGCCCACCAGGCATACCACGCCTGTGGTGGAGCAATCTAGGGGGTGTTGGCTAGAGGCAGCCATCAATCATGCAGACCGGCACGCCAACCCTCGTGCGCGGACTACCGGAGGTCATTACGCGAGCACAGGTGTCTCGTCCAATACTCCGGGCGAGCCCACGCTGGCTGGGTTCCACCACCACCATTCCTCGGAGCCTTTGCCTCCAGACAGCAACAACCAGACGTGTGTCCACAACGCCAGTCCGTGTGTCACAACCGCGATGACGCTCATACCTCATACGTGTCTACCACCCATTACCCTACGTCGGCGACGACAACGTGCTTGGCGTCACACATTGCGGCAACTACGCAGCCACGAGTTGCAGTCACAGCCCTGAAGACGGCGCAAGCGCCTACTCGGCCTATCCGACGCAATGTCCCACCACTAGTCGTGTACCCGACTACCCACGGTACACTTGGCGGCATTGTTAGGACACGTTCCTGCGTGCGTCGGCACGTCTATCTATACCGGCACGTCAGACGCCGCTCGACTTTGAGGTCTGTGTTGCGTCGACCCCAACGTCAAAACCCGCACTGCCGACCCTCTGCCGACGTTAGCAGCATGGCCTCGTGACACACGGTCCACCCTCGGCCTGTCCGACCAGGTCATCGTGAGACCCGCTTGTCGGCAACCACAGCGACTCGGCACTTCCTTCTTCGCCCCTTGCGCTTCTCCCAGAGTCGCCCACCGGAGACACATTGCTTACCGATGGCCCATAAACGTTGACAACCTGGACTTGCCAAATGAACACTTTATGGATTGTCGTTCATGTATATAGCATTTGTCGCTCTCTTTCTTTTTTCATATGCCTTCAAATCGCGCAAAGCGCTAGGGGGGGGGGGAGCCCTGTAGTGCCATCATCACCATCATCATTTCTCAATCACATAGCCGCACCTCTCGCACAGCTGATGCTAGCTCGAGCTGCGCGAGGATTAGAACAAGCTAGGCACTTGGTGTGTCGGACGTGGAAAGCCACGCGGCTCCGCTTCAGTCGTGGAATCAGAAGTGGCGAGAGAACGACAGGACCACGTTGGCCGCCGTCCCGTCTTCCTCTCTCGCTACAATGTCATTGTAGCGAGGCGTTTTTTAGTTCGGGTTGCACAAAGTAACATCGGCTTAAAGGGCTCCACCAAAAAAAAAGAATAAAGAGAGCAAGCATAGCCAAATATAGTATAGTACAGTATAATATAGCAAAGTATACAGTATAATATAATATATTATATATGGGGTATGCACTGAGCCTTCGTACTCAAGGGAGCAACACCATCGCCGCGCCATTTTGGAGGTCCGTTCATACGCGCATCCAGCTGTCCGAGCTTCGGCGTGCAGGAGATGTTTTATAGGTCACTAGACATCCAAGTTGCCCTACGGATCTCGGACGCAATACACGCAGCGAGCTTTTCGTGCAATTGGTAAGCGCGCGGACCGCCAGAATGGTGACCCCGATGCTAGCGATCCTCCCGGATGACGTCAAGTGCATACTCCCTGCACAGTATATGATATAGTACATAGTACAGTACAGCACAGTATAGTATAGTTTAGTATAGTATTGTACAGTACAGTATAGTATAGCAAGTGGTTGGAAATAAAGAAGTGAGAGGGTTAAAGCTTAACCAAGCCTGGACCAGGTATGTGCCCACCAGCAATTCTATGACCTAGCCTTGCGGGGTTTTGTGCAAGCGGGGTAAAATGTTCTTCAGTATACATAACGATTGCTTCGCTATAAATTACTTTGGATCTCATTCTAGCACTCTTGCATTCATGTCATTGTCATCACTTCGCTTCCGACGAAATCACACTGGCCTGCTACCTGCTTTCCAAGTTGATTACTGTATGACAAACGTGCCATGTCGTCGTATTAATTTACGGATAAACAGAAGAGATAAGAGATAGGCAATTCTTTGTACCCGCCTGCCTTCGTCGACACTCGTGGTGTTGTCCTGAAATGTATTCTTCACATTCTTGCGCTTTTTAGATTGTATTTTCTCCTTCAAACTTTCTTTATTGTATTCTTCATTGTAACCTTCTTGCCGCCAAAAGACCACAAGGCTTTACAGCGAAAGCCGTATATGACTAGGAGAAACGAAAAACAATTCGGCATCGGTGTCACAAGCGGTCTACATATATAGCTATCTGTTACGTCGTTCTCAGCCTCGTACCCAAGCACACGTGTCAATGGGTGCGTTCTGAGTGATGTCGTCCCTACCATTGCAGCCATGGCGCCGAGCGCGTGTGCATTAGTTTTTACTGAGAGCTTCTACATGGGTATGCTATAGACAACCCTAGAAGAGCACTGAGAGTGGAAACTTGATAGCGCTTGCATTCGCCGGGCACGGGGTGCAGTCCGACCACAAAAACAGGCCCGGGAGGCCGAGTTTCGGCAGCAACTGCGCACCAATAGTCTGACAGCCTTCCAAGCCGCGCTATATCGCGAACGGAAATGCAAGCGCCAGTAGTGGGCGGATCCTGCAAACCATGCCACAGGGTTTTCTCGCAATATCAAACGCTTGCTACAAGATCACGCCAAACAAGTGGCATTGCGGAGTCTAAGTGATGATTGCGGCAGCATGTTCGGCGGAGCAACCGCCTGAATTTGGCGAGGGTTTCTCCAGCTGCATTTTACGTAGATGCGAAGCAGCTATTTGAATAGATTGTTTGACGCTGTCCGTTTGTACGACCGTGCCGCGCACCGCAAGTGTTGGCGCGGTGCCAAGTAGATCATGCGGCGGCACGTTGACATCACGCTCCCCTCCCCGTGCACGTGAACGTCACTCTCTGCTCGCCTGCCACGCACTCACCACGGCGCCCGCAGCTGCCGCCTCGTCCTTTCGCCCGCTGCACCTGCCGCGACCGCGACTCGCTACGCCGCCGACTCGTCGGTTCAAGCGCAATACGTAAACCTGACGCGCGCCTAACGTACGATTGAAACATGTCGGTGTCATCTACAAAACCTACACCAGCCATCACTTCAAACGAATCTTCAAGAGCTCACCGCAGCACTGACGTTATAGCGCTGTTTTGTCTGTCTGTCTGTCTGTACATTTGTCTGTTTGGGCGCCCTAACGATACCTCAAACGGCATTAAACGGCCAAACCCATCCGCAGCGCTCACCAATATTGCTGAATGTTTAGCATTCATAGTTGTGCGATTGTCGATTCAAAAGCAATTATTGCACGTATCTGAGACCCCACAATAATGCTTCGATGTTTTCCATGTCTGCCGTTATAGAAGAAGAGGCACACACAAGTAACTCTAGCGAATGTAGCATTTAATGGCGCTGCGCTGACAGTGCAACGTGATGCTCAAAAAGGTGTTTCCAACGCTTTGCTACGATGTCGCGGTGGTGGAATCTGCCTGTCGCTTTGCGATCTACACCTTATCACCTCCGAAACTGGCATGCATCTTTCTCCGCGGGCTGCATGCCTTCGTTTTCGAAGATAACTGTCAGATGGCACTTGTGTCTAACGTGCCTAGATGCGCTTGTTCCCTCCGCCACACGCTCGAGGCACTCTAACGCAGTGCCTGCAGAATACCATTCACCGATTTTCTTGCGCAGAACATCCAATAAACGTTTTGTTCACTCTCTCCAGACGCAAGGCTATCGTCTTTCGACGACATTTACAGTGTAACGTGTAGATTCGGGCCAATGTTTTTCCCTTGATGCGTTAAATAAATAATTGTTTAAGTATTATTAAATTAGTTGCTGTTGGCGAAATTTTAATGTAATGTTTGTTGCACGCTTTTATTTGAACTCAGGGGCCAATCTGCTAAGTCAGTCCTGCGGAATCATTCAATGTCAATTCATTTTTTTCTTACGAGAGGAAAAGTTGTCCCCCCGCAAAGAAATTCATATGTATTTCCGTCAGACTTTTGGTGCAAGAGCTGAATGGCAGTTCTCCCTTTCGTAACATAGCCGCCGCATGGCGGGCGTCTGGAAAAACGATTTGCAATAATTAGTATCAATGTGTCTAGCATTGTCGATTTGTTCGTGCTGGTGCTGCCATTTTCTAGTCGCCTGGTCAAGTAAATTAGCATACGGTGACAGCACAGTAATGGCGCTGCTCTCGCGAGCTCGTACTCCGAGCTAGGGCGTGTTTTTATTTAATTAAAAAGGCTTTGTTTCAGAGAAACGAGTATAGACTTTTTTGTAGCTTATCGGCACAAATTGCAGCACTCCAATTTTTTCTTTCATATATAAGAAATAAACGAGGGAAAAACTGCCTCACTTTGTTATTAAGTTTCAAGAAGACGTTGGCTACCGTTGATATATACGTCAGAAACGACCTTTTATTGCTCTTCGTCTATACAATCCAGCCTCTCCGACGTATGGCAGATGTGAATACGATAGAAACGTTAGATCCGACAAGCGAAATCGATTGCGAGTCATTTGTCCCTAATGCTTACTTGATTTCCATATTCCATCGAGCCTGTTCTCTGATGCGACGTTTGACGAAATACTGTAGGAAACGATCATCTTGATTTGTTGCAAGCCAGTGTGTGCATTGCGAAAACGACTTCAGGTGACCAATACCACCGAAGTGCACACGAATGTGAAATTCTCTCGAATGTTCAGGGAGGGTGAACAGCGCACCTAATCGATCTCCCTGAATGAGACGCTCGCGTGTCACTGTGTTGGGGCGGATGTATCAATACAGTGACACGCGCTTATAATGCCATGCCGTGGCCTTCATCGATCCACTCAAAGAATTGGCAGGTAGAAACTATATACGCAACCTGAAAAGAACCCTGAAAGAAAATGAGTCCTTCATTGTTGACATTTCCACGTGCTTGTGTTTACAATGACCCAACATCGAAAGTTTCAAAAGACAGAAACGAAAATATGCATAAGCGGGCTCAGGGTTTCCCTTCAGGGAGGGGAAGGTGAGGGTTTGTCGCAGATTCCCCCACCTTCTTCATGCACACGCCTATGAAAACACCGTCATCATCATCAGCCTGTCCACGCCCACTGCCCGGCAAAGGCCTCTCCCATGATTCACCAATCAACCCGGTCTTGTGCTTATCGTTGCCACGTTATACCTACGAATTTTTTTAATTTTATCGGTCCACTAAACTTCCTATTCTACTTGTCAATATGATTAATTGGGCAAGTCGGTGATACATGATTGTTTGAAATAAGAGTGCATTACGTATAGACGCGGACAGGATAGGCAGGGACAAGCGCTCATTACCAACTGAAAGTTTATTCGGAAAGCTGTGAAGTAGGTACTGACAGATGAAACGATTTCGTAGGCACACACGATAAAACCAAATTGCAAATCAAAGTAAAAAAATTGTGATAAAATATCTATGTGTGTCAGCCTCACCTTACCAACGCCTGCTATGCCTTAGAGCGATTACTTAATGAGCGGCTGTCAAAAAAAAAAAAAAACAAGCCTGCGCGGAAGGTTTAGCACAGTCACAGTGAAAGCTAGAAGAGCTCCTTTTCAGAGCCTTTTCAAAACATGTTTTTGTTCTTGTTGCCCTTAACTTATGGCTCATACCACTGTGGGGACTCATTAGGTAGCTACTGCAAGCACACCTGCTTAATACCCACTAGGGCATTACTAATAAAGTTTTGGGGGTAGTAGGCCAGCATTCGCTATGCTAATTTTTGTCATTCTTCTGAGAAGCGTGGTATCCACTAAACACTTGCAAGGAATTTTGTGCCAATTGTTTATGCAGTGCAGCCGACGATGAGGAACTGTAGCTCAAGTGGGTATGCGCCGCAGTTAATAGGGAAAAAAACAAGAGTTAGAGCGTTGGGCGGTCCATTCGTTACGCTATTCGCATTGTGGGATGACTGGTTGTTCTTTCGTTGTTTTAAAGCGCTTTATATGTCGTATTAACACGGTTGCTTTCTCGACATCAAGCCTGCCTAAGGCAATTTTGCCAACAAATCACAAGCAACGGCGTAGCTCAGTCGTAGAATATTGGGCTGGTACCTAGCGGACCCGGGCTTGAACCCCACTGTGCCATTGGTGCTAGGTTCTTTCTCTAATTTCACGCGATGTGGTTACGGACACCGGCGGCAGCGGACAACTACGCGTTCATACTTATACCCATCCTGCATATGTATTACATTTGTTGTATGTTTCCCACTCGTAATGTAATACCCCCTCTAGGGGGTCTTTAAGGTAATAAAGTGAAGTGAAGTGACCCGAGTTGTGATGTAATAACTGGTTTTGCTGTAAAACGCTAGCATCCTTATCAGACAAAGCTATGTTGAAAGTTTGCTGACCTCGCAAGTCAAGGGTTCACGCGCTATGTTTGCTGCTTCAATTGTAATACTTGTGCGCTTATCTTTGTGTTTATTAAGTATGACTGTGTTGTCACACTGAACTTCACAGCCCCATCTAGTGATGTGTTGGGCCAGAAAACCACCATTGCCGCTGCAAACATCGCACACATGCTCCCGCAATCTTTCGTTAAGGCATCTTCCAATTTGTTCAATAAAACAGTGTTGCTAATGCAATTGACGTAACGATTTCTGTGCTTAGTTTTGCAAATCTGTCTCTTGTGTCTAGTGGCACATGTCAGCCTAACCAGCTGAGAAAGCTTGTGTGGTGCAGGGGTAAATACACCGTTGCCCCACCTATTTCAGGCAGTGGGTGACCTGATGCATGTAAGGGACAACAGCTATTTTCCTTCTTTTTCTTGATTGCTGTTATCTCGTTCTGCTGCACCATTTTATTGGCCATCTTTAGCCCTTCGTTTTCTACGGATACTTTCAGCCACGGAAACCTAGACTGGCTCAGGATATCCGGCTGACTTGAGCCTAGTGACCTGATTGTGGAAGCTGGCTTCCATTGAATGCACACAAGAACGGCCGATTGCGTTAGTGAAACACGTACCCACCGTGCCTCTTTCTACAAGTTTGCTATAAGCAGACGTGTACGGCAGCAGTGGTCTTAACGCTGTTGGCTCATACGCCCTGCAGGTGTGTTCGGCACTAAACGTAAGCCTAAGGTCAAGAAACCTGATGGGTGAGTTTTCCGTCATTTCATGGGCATATATGAGCGGATCACGGCATTTCATAAAGAGCGACAACACATTAGTGGCCTGAGACACAAAACCTTGCGGATAAAACTCCACTATCACTGAAAAATTATCAACAAACCTAAACACTTTCTTCGCAACAGTGCTAACTAATTCTTAATTAACCGCCCTGTCTAACTTCGCTAACAACAAATCGCTCAAAACTGGGGCCAGACACGACCTAATTGACACGCCCCTCCCTTTTTTTTGAAGATACACATTGTCATTCGACTCTACACATGTGGAGTGGAGATACATGCCCAATAAGTCTAGAAAACCACGCGCACTCATTCCCGTGCTGTCTTGAAATGACACTCCTCCAAACTGGTCAAATTGAATAACTTCCTTCGACTTCTTAATTAGAAATGGGTCCTCATTGGTGAATAGCTTCAGCTTATCTTGCAAAAACACTTCTAGTCTTTTGCCAGGAACCATTCTTGCGAACACTGAAAAACCTCGATACAGCACGAATGAAGGTTTTCATGTCCTGAACAGCAATTGATGCTTTATAACATTGTTGTCTTCCAAGGAAGTTCTGAATGGTATTGTTTTGTACGTCTAAACCTTCCTAAAGAAGGAAATATAATATATAATATGCAATGAGTGTAAGTAAATGGTTCACTTAATAAGACAAGTCGATTGAATTCCTTTTTGTCACGTTTTGCCCCTCTCACATGCTCGAAATAAAAAAAAAATCTCCTTTAGACCATGGCACCAAATAAGCTAAACTATATGTGGCATGTAGCTAATAGCAGAAAATAGCCAAATAAATATTTACAATGCTGTACTGACGCAGGAGAAGCTTCATGCAAGGATCAGAAAATTTAGCCGAGCAGAATGTCGTGCCTTTTTGGCGCGCCGCCAACACACTGACATCAGCCGCACAGTTTTTGCCCGCATGAACGCTGCGAGTAACGAGTAACTTTAACACCAGAAAACATCGAAAACTACCGGCACCTATTACTGAAGTAGAAAACTGAAAAAAAGTACTTGTATTGGCAACAGAAGTCGACAAAGTCCAAATGTCGCATTTTGCCCCGTGTCTCAATTTTATATCAGCATACCCTCGACATCTCGCAACATATGCATGCCATAAATACACATCGTGGCTTACTCATTTCAGTTAAAAGTAATTTCTGTACGGGCCAGTAATTGGGATCTTATGAACTACCGAAAACCAACTATTCCTCCACGAAAGTATCTAGGAGAATTATCTTCTACACCAATAGCTACCGCGACGCAAGTACGACGGCTGGTGGATAAAAAGAAAGCTTTCTTTTTATCCAGCAGCCGTGAAAATACATTCGCTATTTTCAATACACCCGATAGTCTTTATGTATCTATAAGAGGAAATTTCAGCAGCGACACGGTCGAGAATAACCACTCCCGCGAAGGTGATCGGGGAGCAGCCTCATAATATTTCTGATTGGGGGTAAGAGGCGTGGCCTTCAGAGAATATATTGAGCGTGATAGTTTGAGGGAGCAGCTTTTGTATGCTTTGCACTCATGCATATGAAAGCCAGCCGCTTTTGTATGCGCTTCATTAGGAACCCCGCTTGGGCTATATATGCTGCCAGCGCTCGCTACGCGAACAAAAATGATGCCTTGACGTGAATAACCCATGGGGCGACGGAAAATAGGCGGCAGCAGGGCCATGCAGTTTTCATTGATCCACCTGTCAGCGCGTACACAGGTGCGCCATCAGCTATGTTAATGCGTCACACTGTTTGTGTTTGTGGGGACGTCAGGGATCGCGCAGCACGGGGTGCATGAATTGTTTAACGCGACTCGCATTATTATAGCACCCGCTGCGCGAGGAGTTCCGAGAACGTTGGCTTGACGGATACTTTATTATCGTACTGTTGTGACGCGTCGATGTCTTCGCCATCGCACGCAGCTGAGCTATAGGCGTCCATGTTCGGCTTCAGCCAACATACCACTGTCGCGTTCACGCCTGTACTCAAATCATGGCGGGTGGTTAACAAGCACGCATTTCAGCGACTTGCTTGGGATTGTCGCTGGAGCTACAGTTCCGACTAGTCCTCTTGTTCAAATGTTGCCTTAGGTGGCAAAACAAATATATATATATATATATATATATATATATATATATATATATAGCGCAAAACTATCGCAGAAATTACGGCGTCAGCGTCGTTAGTTGCGAAGGAAAATTCACCGTTGTTCGTAAGCGAAAAGTCAAAGTTTATATGTAAAAGATCGTCGGTTCGATTGAGAATTGAATTCCGACATTCTGGATGGCGAGCACGTGCTCGACTACAGAGACACGCCCGTGCGTGAAATTGTTTCTGAAAGGAAAACTATAAAAATGTTAAGCAGCACGAGGAGCGTCATTAACACATGCAATATTGCGTGTGAGAAGCGCACAAGTTTGTAGGGCGTCAAAGCACTTCGTTACTCGCCGTGGTTGCTGGGAAGGTATAAGTGTTGCACTGTTACGCTGGAATACGCCGGTTTGATTCCCGGACATAGCGGCTGCACTAAAAAGGACGCGAAAAATGTGCAAGAGCATCCTTGTACTTTGATTTATGTGCACGCTAAATGGTCAAACTTAGAGGAAACCTGAAAAGTACAAACGACAAAGATACAACAGGACTGCGAATTTTGTGGTGAGATGGAAACTTCATTTTCTTTTGACCTGTAGGCTGTTTACTACTGAACAAAAAAAAATCTTTAGAACCGCCTACAGGCTATTCAAATGAACTTTTTGGTTCTTATTTCTGGGTTCTCTAATGGGAATATATGCGTGGCTGTTCAGAATAATCTCAACGAAACCACTCAGTTAACAGAGTAATCCATATTATTATACATCCTCGTCATCACATGTATAATTTTAAGAGGGTTCTAATTTTTTTATTAGGCATTACTACTAATAAAAATAGCATCGGTATTTTTTGCTATTTAATAGATTTGGCCGAACACCAACATTTTCTACAAAATTTGCAATGTTATCATATAACCTCACTTATTCTTAAGTTCCATAACAGGTAGTGCGACCACTCAGTTCTTGACCAATCCAGCGTGAGCCGAAGTTGAAGATGGACAAGAACAAAGACCGGTGCTTTACTTGCACTGTGTATGCCCGCGCATCAAACTCGTACATGCGCACACATCATCCCTCAAGAGATAGCGCGGGTCCGTCTTCAATTAGGAAACTCGAGAATCAATTATCGTGTATCCATGTGCGTCGAAAGAAAAGCTACTTTATTTTTTTAAACACCAAAGATCACGGGCTTTCTTTATTTGTTAAGCCTCGACGATTTCGCGTTTTGTTTTTAAAAGAAAAGTTGTTGCTAAAGCTGTATGCGCAATGAAGCAGTTAGCTGGTACTTAAAATATTTTGTGTTCTTTCATTGGCACCTTTCACTGCAGTTCTACTGCGGGTGTTTAAAATTATTTAAGAACCACCAGTATACGTTGTGCTCCCAGTCATATCACGGTTGTTGCGTTTAAAAACCTCGAATCAGTGCTTTGTGCAGCTGTATATGCTCATTAGTGCACAGCTGCTAGGTCTGAATAATGTATAGAAATATTGTTACACAAAAAGGCCACTTCCAAGCATCAGCAGCGTGACTATGATTAAAGAGACGTTGCTCCACATCCGGTTTGCATTGGAAAAGCTCGGATCACTTCATGCCAAAATGTTTCGTTTATGCATTCATTGAGAACTGCGCAAACTTTGGCGTCCTTTCTTACGATATGTTCATGATGTCGGTGAAAATACTCGGTCATACCTACTGCAACAGTGTATAGTATAGTGCATGTTGCGTATAAGCAACTGTGGCCCCTCTCTCTCCCTTGTATCACCGAACACTCACATCGAAGAAACATGGCGTGCACGGTCAGTATATAGATAGGGCATCATGCTTTTGTTGTGATATTTTTGTTAGATTAGTTGTTTTGCCGGCACAACATAAAATAAAAAAATATATAGAAACAAAAGAAGGAGGGAAAATGAAGTGTGAGAAGGCTGCACAAAATTGTACAGGTGCGTGCGCGGTAAAAGGTTTCGGTGTTTCCATTCCGTTGTTGCGGGTGTTCTCGCATTAGCGAAATGAAAACAGGCCTCGGTCGGGTGCTACAAGTTCCGGTGCCTTGGGCACCATCCGCAAAGACTGCGTATACCGTAGCTGCGGAATCACCATGAACACAATAGCGTCACGGAAGGGGAACTACAATGAAAGCAAAATACAAATAATTATGGTTCAGATTCGGCGCGATAGGCGGCATTCATACTGAAAGGAGATCTCTTGGCTATCGCCTGATGTCCTTTCTTTTCACCACTTCACGTATTTTATAGACCAGCAGGCCTTTATGGACCGGCTTAGATTGTCGACGACAATTTTGATGTGGTGTAATAATCCTGATTTCCATGCTTCGCCTTGGCAACTGTAACCCTCTGTTTTTTTTTTCAGTCAATTCACTTTTTTTAGTCAGCTCAAAGACTCAAGTTTTAGTTCCTTCTGAGATCGTCCCGTATCTTCAGATATATATATATATATATATATATATATATATATATATATATATATATATATATATATATATATATATATATATATATATATATATATATGGCTCTAACATGGTGGCTTATACGACGTCAAGACAGTGTAATCACGTGGTAATTAGCCTACTTCAGTGTGATCACGACGTCGCGGGGACATTATTGAGTTTGTGTGCACAAATAACGAAGGAACCGTCATGTGATCTATACTTATAACACTATAACGCTAAATTACAAAGTTCGCGTCCAACCATCTTGCAGCACCAACGTGGTTGGAGACGTCCGAAACGCCAATAATAGCAAAAGTCAGTGCAGGTCATATATGGGCGCGAAAATTGGAAGAATGCAACTAAAGGTGGCAGGTGTAAAGCGCAAATAGCTAACGTTGTCTAGCCTGACGTCTTATAGCGTAGACGATTTCAAGTAAGACATATGGGCGCAGTCAGCCGGTTCTTTCAAATGAATGTTTTGCGATTTCTGTATCTCACCACGTGAATTGATAAGGTCGGAAACGTCGAATCTACCAGCCCAGCCATTTTCAGGCGTGTACGGCCGCTGCAGGAATGTTCATTATTAAGTCGTTAAAGGTACGAAATGACAAGGTGTTGTACATTGACATCAGTCCCTATAAACTGCTCTGCACACGCTTTTGGTGCATGAGAATTCTGTTTGCAATCAACTCCTTTCCCCCTTTTAGTTACTATTTATACGCTTTCAAATGGGAGGAATACATGAGTATGTTTCCGCCTGTCAATTGCGTGGTGTCGTACTTGGTATACACATCAGGTGTGTCAGAACTATGTAACACAAGGTTAACAATCCAACGTGGGGGCACAGAAGCCCGTCCGTAAAGTATAGGCTACAGGGGTGGTTGAAAATGCTGAAGGGGCCTTTACGGTGGTCAATATAAAATGCACCCTTTTTTTCTTGTGCCTTGAAAAACGGCAACAACAGGTGCATCATTTTTATGACAGGTACAATAAATTTTCATATCCACAAGGACTGGAGTGCATTAAAGTTCGCCGCGATTAACAAAAGTGGACAAACTTAGAAATGGATGAATCATTCTTTGAGTGCGCTGTTGCAAAACTAAAAAAAAGAGGTGTAATAAAATATAAGCACAAATTTTAAACCATCTTACTCTGTTGCCGCCTTTATGCCTCTAGAGACGACAGGTGAAGAGGCCAGGTGCTGCGTTTCGAAAATGTAGCGGCCGCCATCGCTTGGCACAGAAAGGAACGCTTCAATTTCAGTTATCCTTTTGGACCGCGCGTTGATTGGTAGCAAAGTGGGATTTATGAATAAACAAGGGTAGTGTCGAGAAATGAAGCGGATGATGCAGCCATCACCGTCCTGCAATTGTTTGCATTCTTGCAAGCTTTGTGTGAAGGCGGTGATGTAACGTGATACCAACTGCAATAAATGGGTGGCTCCAACGTTAAAAGGCAAGTTTCCTTTGAAAATAATCTATAGATCATAGTATGAAGAGTGTGTTCACCTGTATTGCGTACAGCCTTGGGATTACACCCCGAAAAAGAAAGAAAGAAAAACGAGGCGTTACGGAGGTAGCGATCTAACTCATTGGAGTGCGCTCGAGAGGGGCAGGCGGTGTGCCCCCCTCCTCCCTTCATATATAAAAAAGGCGGGGGGCAAAATCTGCCTCATACATTGACTAAGTAGGTGGGGAAGGGATGCTGCGATGAACCCCCCCCCCCCCTCCCCACGTTTTGAAGGGGGAACCTTGCACGCACCTATAATGTGACCTTTACGCAAAACACTATATATATTCTTTAAAAACTTCCACTGTCTGTGTTCCACGCACAGTGGTTTGAATACAACCAAAGAACTAAACGATACGCAAGTTCCAGACTAAATGAAAGACTGTAACGATGAGAAATCGATATGTAGTATTGTCAACACTCCGTAGTTCGTCCAATATGATAATGTAATCTAAAACTCGCGTTGATTGATATTCAAGGCTACGCAATACAGGTGCTCAGTGTCATCCACAAAAAAGACATAGCTACTAAAAGTGATGCTGTCGTTCTCGATCCTGCAAACCTATATTGATTTACTAG
This sequence comes from Rhipicephalus annulatus, assembly GCA_013436015.1. Classification (NCBI taxonomy): domain Eukaryota; kingdom Metazoa; phylum Arthropoda; class Arachnida; order Ixodida; family Ixodidae; genus Rhipicephalus; species Rhipicephalus annulatus. The sequence goes on along the minus strand of WOVY01009828.1, from coordinate 193,524 downwards.
GCATCACCGTCTCCCGAACAGATCTTGCGGTCACTAAAAAAGCTAGGCCCAGATGTTTTTATACTTTGTTGTGGTTTCATTTTTCGATGATCTTCAGGATATCATGATCAGAGTATACGGCTGCGACACAATAGCGACTTGTTGCTGGGCTGTACATATTGTCGCGACGCGGTACGCACATGACAATATCATAAAAAAACAGGAAAAGAGAATATCAAAGTCTGGTTGCAATGTTTGCGTTACCAGACAGTGAAAATGCCCAACTCAGCACGGATGCGCGAGGAAGAACTCGCTTATATAAACAACAGCAAGCATTCTGGGTGGCGCCTCAACAAAACAAAAGAAAAAGCTCCACCAAATAGAAGGTCTCGCTTGACGTGCACATACGTAATTACCATCTATGTTGTCCCATGTAAGAGTTTAATGTAAACACTAAGACACCTATGACAAAAGGAATGAACACAGGAAACGAAAGCTGTGGAGACAAACAAATAAGTTCTCTGTACGACAGGACGACCATCGCCTTTCTGTGCAGGTATAGTGCTACGGCCCCGTTTCTACCCCGTTTCGTTCACGGGCCCCCAATGAATTGAAGGCACTCTTGTGTGAGGACTGCTGGCTTGTGCGAAAGCCCCTGACTCATGGTCAGAGGCGTTCGCACAAGCCAGCCACCTTGCAAGAATATTGACCAGGCAGAAGATTTCATTCTTGTGTAGCTAGGCATGTCTCTAGCCTACAAAATCTGTTGTCTTGCTTTCCCACCCATTCTGTGGTGAGGTTGCTTGAATTGATTCAAACCTTAGGGTCTGAAGCCTTAGCCCGATAAAGGAAAAAAAGAAGGAAAAAAGGAAAGAGCGAGAGGAAAAAACTCGGTTGGCCAGTACCGATACCGGCTTTCTGTGCACGCTCAGGACTGCTCGAAAATCTCTCGAGAAAGCCCTGTTAGATTTCCCAGGAGCTCTACTCTGCTCTCCATGGCCGACAAAAACCTGTTGTGGTTCACAGGAAAGAATATAAGGTGGCACGCAGGCGATAGCTTCGCAAACTGCCGTACACAGACGGGTGCCAAAGATGCGGTGTTCCTGTTTCGATTCACAAAGACTTTCTTAATTCGTGGTTTGCATTGATGGTTTTCTGACCCGCGGATATCGAACCGCAGGTGGCCGCCTGAAGTCCGCGGTTTTACATGGAGTATCATGTTGGAGGGAGTCACTTGACTAAAGCGTAAAAGACTTCCGAAGTGTTTTTCTGAACTCCAATCCTACGGGACGCATAAGTTGTATCAACAGTTGGTGCAGAATTCCTATACAGGCAAGTACGAGTCATATATATATATATATATATATATATATATATATATATATATATATATATATATATATATATATATATATATATATATATATATATATATATATATATATATATAACGTGTTTCTCCATAAAATACTACAACACGATAACCTTCTACCTCTGAGCGGAGAGGTTCGCCCTATTTGTCCCGACGTGGGAGTGACCCGCTAAGTGCTAATTCACGCCTTGTTGAACCTAAAAAGTTTTTCTATACCATACCATACGGTCACCTTCTCTTCGAATCTTTCTGCATAACTTAAATTTCCAAGGTACGAGGGATCTTCCAATTTTTGTTTCTTTGCTGCGTTTCGCTTTTTGTTCTGGTATGTATTGCTGCATGCTTGTTTTACATTTTAAACTCGTGCGAATCCTTGTAATCATTATTTGTAACCTTCATCAAGGGTCAAGTAGAAGTCTTGTACTTTGGTACATTTATCTTTTTTATACTGTGCAATAATCTTTTATGGCATAAAAAGTATATATTTGATAGATGGTTAATTAATCCTGTAATAATTTTGGATGATTATGTACCAGTGTATTCTGTACAACAAATGCTTGTTGGTGTGTCTATGCTTGTGCTGCCAAGGTTGCACGACCTAGTCAGGCGTTTATTTAGCCTTAGTCATGTCCCCCAAGACAAAGTGTAACAACTTCGCCTTAGATAAAATGAAAAAAAAAGAAAAACATTTTTTTGTAAATGAGATGTCATTGCACCAGGTGGTGACTGTTGGATTCACTTCGCAATAGAGCCAGTTTTATTTCCTTCGTACACAGGGAAAGTATATTTGAAATGTATTTACAGTTAATACAGACATTTCTTACGAGTTCATTGGAACTCTCATAAAGGAAGCGAGGAAGTAGACAAAGGGAGAATGCAGGGAGCGTAACCAGAAAGACAAGCGGTTGGCTATACCCTACACTGAAGGATGAAGGAAAGGAAAATGAAAGATGAGAAAGGGAAAGAGAAAGAAAAGGGTGAGACAGACTGTGAATTCACTGCAGCGTGCAGAACTCGGCCACAAGTCAGAGGCGGTGCTATTACCGCACCGTCCTCATCTCTCGACACCCCACAAGGCAGTGAAGGCCCTCTTTTGTGTTTGAGGATGACGGGTTTGTGGGAAGTCTCACAAACGTTTTCAAAATGGTATAACACAGCAAAACGCTTCCATAAATCTTCCTCGATGCTTATACTCCGCGTTCAAGGTCAGTTCTGACTTTAATTTACTATTTCTGAACTAAAGAAAGGCGGCTGGTTGTTTGGAGATTTACTACGATATGCTATGGATCTGTGGATGAGTTGAACGTAAATTATTGTATTTCACCTTGCGTTTTTCATGCATAGTGGTATAATCACCATTATTGCCTACCACTTGTTCATGCATGTCTCGGTGAAATCCGTTTTCGCGTGCAGCGGTTTCTCTAAGTGAAATAAAACTGGCGTGACTTTTATTAGAGTTCGCATAGAAAGTGATGAACGAAAGAAATAGTCGGATAGACGGTAATGAGATTTCGAGACTAAAACGATGAAGGGGCATCAACAGTACTTGCAAAATTGGTCCGACGTTCGACAGTTCTTGTTTGCTCATTGTGTGAAAACAGTGATAAACACTCAGCTTTTTTTGCATGTAGACTTCGTGCTAGAAAATGTGATGTATAAACAAACCTATTAAAAGCATGGTGCAATAAAGATGGTTTCGTGGCTAAGTAAACCAAACATTTAGATGACTGTATTATGCTGCTGTTGTGAGTACAAACGCCACCTACAGGCATCATAGAGCTTCATATTTACTCTGCTATTGGGAATGAAGCAGGCGTAATTCATTTAGAAATTGAGAAGTCACAAGATACTTTCTTATTCCGCAAATGAAGCTCATCATCCTGAAATGTTTATGTCCTGATTGTTTATCTTGCTTTACAAGTGCAACCTGAAACTTTATATAAGAACATATGTAAAACCACCATGAAGCCCGACGAAAATGTTCGGTGATTATTTCTCTAGCGCAGGGATGCTTTACGCTTTAATCGTTCAATAGTTACTGTGGGCAACAAAGACTCAAGCTCACTTATCAACTGGATCAACTTTGACTTCCTAAGTTGCAGCAGCACGACTGCCTACAAGACACACAGGTACCATTTTCAGGGACTGTTTCACGCGTTCATGCGTCTTTTTTATTTTTTTTTTCAAGTGTGTATCACATCACCAGTTCGACTTCGCCTCGATCGATACATCTTATTTTGCGTAATATACGCTCACAATGAAGCGCCCGCTAAATGCTATAACAAGGCTATATCCTTCGCTTAAACTAGAGAGAGAGAGAGAGAGAGAGAGAGAGAGAGAGAGAGAGAGAGAGAGAGAGAGAGAGAGAGAGAGAGAGAGAGAGAGAGGAAAGGCCGGGAGGTTAGCCATATATTGGCATCTGGTGAGCTACCCAGCGCTGGGGGCGGGGAAATAGGGGCAATAAAGAGGGGGTAGATAGAGAGGAAAAAACAAACGCACGCGCACTCATGTGAAAACAAAAGCACACACAGGAAGGGCGTCCTAGCTACAACCGTACAGTAAGGCCGGTCGATCGCAAAAAGTGTAGTGGCGCTTTCAGGGCCTTCTTGTGTGAAGTTGCATCTTGTCGTGCTTAAACTAAAGGTAAATTGAATGAACGAGGTCAAAAAAAAAATGCATTTAACAGAAACAGCCTATGCGTAATCGCATTGATTAAAATAAAATTGTTTAAACATTTCGCAAACACACAGCTGACTTCAGTGGTGCTTGAGAGAGGACACCACCAACTCGCCAAGGGAGCGATTGCCCCTCCCCCCGTTCCGACTCTGCGCCTGTGCGTCGCTTGCGTTACTGCATCTGACGGAGAAACAACCAGATGGAAGTCGATAAAGCGCAGCAAAAAAGGAGCACACATGTCACACATCGAGTATTTAAATCAGCCTGACAAGACGCTACGCGTGCTGGAGAAACCTATACATGGTTATCTCAAACATTGGCGTCATTGACGCTTTGGTAAACGGAGCAGTGGGAACACTATGAACGAGAATCACTGGGGGCTTATGCGACGCATTGCCTAGGTTTCACTGCAGAGAAGCTGTCTTTCGTTCTTTTATTGAGGTTGTCTCCTTTCATAACACCGTGATACGACATTAAGTAATCATAGTCTCGCCAAGCGATATGTCCTTCTCCATGATATGAATAAGATCTAATGGACAATTATGTCAAGAGAAGTATAGGGGATTCTATTGGAATTGTAATGTAAATGTGAGGAACTAAAAGTGGGTGAAAACATGACTTGCCGTGGGCAGGGACCGAACCCCCCCCCCCCCCCCCCCCCAAAAAAAAAGCGACCGATGCTCTACGGACAATGCTCTATGGGGGCCAGTAGGTTTGGGCTTGTTGGTATAATATGATTACGAGTGCTTAACAGCGCAAACGACAGGAGGGGATAGAAGAGACGAGACAGAGCACTCTACCAACTGAGCTACCACCGCGGGGACAGCCGCCGTGGTAGCTCAGTCAGTAGAGTATCGGACACGTTATTTGAAGGTCGCCAATTCGGACCCTGTTCAGGGTAAGTTATCTTTTCATCGACTTTTGTTTCTTCGCATTTATATCACAATTAATTCATATCATCATCATCATAATCACCACCACCACCACCACCACCACCACCACCACCACCACCACCACCACCACCACCATCATCATCATCATCATCATCATCATCATCATCATCATCATCATCATCATCATCATTATCATCATCATCATCCACACTACGTCCACTGCAGGACAAAGGTCTCTCCCATGTTCTGCCAGTTAACTCGGTCCTGAGCTTGCTGCTGCCAATTTATACCCGCAAACTTCTTAATCTCGTCTGCCCACCTAACCTTCTGTATCTTTCTAAACAGCTTGCTTTTTCTGAGAATCCAGTTAGTTACCTGCACAGAAACAAGCGCAGGTGCTATTACAGCAGCGTCCACATGCCTCGACAGCCCACAAGGCAGTGAAAGCCCTGCTGTGTTTCCTGAGAAAGACAGGCTTGTGTGAACGCCTCAGACATGCGGTAGAGTTCTACACGCTGCAGTGAAATTACTGTCAGTCTCTCCCCCACCTTTTTTTTTCTTTTCCCTCTCTTCCCTCTTTCTCGTCTTTCTTGTCCTCTTTCCTAATCCCCCAGTGTAGGGTAGCCAACCGGATGTCTTTCTGGTTAACCTCCCTGCCTTCTCCCTTTTTGTTGCTTCCCCCCCCCCCCAGTTAGTTACCCTTAATGACCAGTGGTTATCCCGTCTACGCGCTACATGCCCGGCCCATGTCCATTTCCTCTTCTTGATTTCAACTATGATATCCTTAACCCCCGTTTGTTCCCTAATCCACTCTGCTCTCTTCTTGTTTCTTAAGGTTACACCTACCAATGTTCGCTGCGTCGTCCTCAATTTAAGCTGAACCCTCTTTGTAAGTCTCCAGGTTTCTGTTCCGTAACTATGTACGGGCAAGATACGGCTCTTATGTACCTTCCTCTTGAGGGATAGTGGCAATCTACTTGTCATAATTTGAGAGTGCTTGGCAAATGTGCTCCACCTCATTCTTTTTTCTCCTAGTTACTTTAACCTCATGGTTCGGCTCCGCGGTTATTACCTGCCCTAAGTAGACATATATAACATCCCCTCATATATATATTACCTCATATAACATCCCCTATACATTCCTTGGAATGATTGTCTGTTAAACCTTATTATATTGTGGATAACAAAGAAAACGAGCCCTTAAGTGTACACTTCTTTCCTTCATTTCATAGCGAGGGGGTCGTTCAGGCAGACTTCGTGCCTTCAGATAGCACACGAGAGATTATTTGTCAGCTGCCAGCTCGTAATCAAATCACGTTCTACGTGAGGCCAAACACACAAAAGAAAAAAGAGTGTTCCACACTCGCCGTCCTGGCTAAAGGCGGTGTTGACTAACGCCCCCACGTCACGTACATATATGCACAATAACGTGGATTGGGGGGGGGGGGGGTATAGCCGCCGTGGTAGCTTAGTTGGTAGAGCATCGGACGCGTTATTTGAAGGTCGCAGGTTCTGTTCCTGCCAACGGTAATTTATCTGTTCATCCATATTTATTTCTTCACATTTACATTACAATTACCTGATATAACATCCTCTATGCTTTCTTTGTCGTGATTGTCTGCTAGATCTCATAATTATTGTGGCTAACAAAGAAAATGAGCCCTGATGTATAGTTCTTTTGTTCTTATCCAGCATCGTTATACGTGACTTCAACTCGTATACTTTAGAATTATCTGGCGGTGATTGCCATCCGCTGTAACTACGGCATTCGCCTATATAGCCTAGTTCAGAGAGTACCCTTATATTCTTGTTATACTCCGGAACAAAGACAGGTCACTTCAAATCGATAGCGGCAATTTCCCCCGAGAAAGTTTTCAGGGGTTCTCTTTTAAAGGATCTTTCATCATTTGCCCGGCTCCGAACGTGGTGATCGAAGGTCGCCCGACGTCAGCGGCGTACAGTAATTGATAATCGAGCACATCTCGTTCCGCGCCGTATTAATTAGACGCGCACCCAGTCAGGGCTACTTTTATTTATTTAGAAGGCGGCGTGTCCTTCATGCTCGAAACGCGACGACAGCATATAGATTAACCTCCTTGGCCTCGAGCCGCACTTTAGGCTCCCTACGATACTTAGCTAATGGGAATGCATGACGGCGAATATCAAAGAGCAATCATATGGGCAATGGATTCTGCCGGTGGATATTTGTTAATTAGGACGGCATGCATCTGAGTTTATGCTGATATTTAAGATGTGGTGATAACAGTAAACACCCCCAACGGTCTTTGTTATCGTGTCAGATGGGAACAGTAACCTTCTGTGATTGACACTTGTCTCTGCACATGCTTGATAACATTCAACGCAGAAGAATGTTACGTGCGGAGGCACTCACAGAAGACAAGGGAAGCGAGCAACCCCAACGACGGTGTTTGTGTTGCCCACTTCTTTTTTCCTGCGCTTATGCGGGCAAGCCTTACTTTCTTAGACAATAAATTACACCAACTAGCTCATCATACTTCTGGCGTGCAGCCCCTGAAATAGGGCTGATACTGGGCTAGTTAAAAATAGCGCACAACCCAAGGACATCAGCGTATGTTTCACCTTTGTGCCGCCACCTTGACCAATTACAAGACATACATTAACGCTTTACAAACACTTCCCAACTCCTCCTCCCTTCGGTATGTCTCCATAACCATTGGATATCCTGCTGCCGTACCGACCTTACACCTCAGAGGGCGCTGGAGCGTTCGAAGTCATGCACCGGTACGGTAAAAATTACCACCAGCTGCAGGTGACTAACGAGAATCGCGGTGTAGTCAAAAGGCATGACGTAAAGTGAACAACCTGCACTCACGTTTGCCACAGTTTCGCTTGTTTGGTTCATGGTATCTGCAGTTCGTGGCCTCTTTTACAATTTTTTTTTCGATGTACAGTATCAATTTTTAATAAGGGGAACACGTGGGTGTGTAACCCGCGCTCTGCGGGTTATCTATCGGCTGATGGTGCCTACAGCACCATCAGCCGATAGATAAAGAAACGCCCGTTGCGAAGTCAGAGTGGGAGCACAATTTAGCAGCAAACGTCCAACGGTCATGCTTTCTTTCGTTTGCTAACAGATGGCGGGAAACTCGGTTGCGCTTTCTTTGTCGTTTGATGGTGCTGTAGGCAGCCGCACTATAGCGCAGCTCCCGCGCTTGCATGTTCCCTTTCATAAAAATTTACATTGTATACCTTACCGGATCGTCGATGCCACCTCGACTGCAACTAACATCGTTAGGCCAGTCATAACTTCCCCAGAACGGCCTCGTGTTATATATAAGCATACAGTACATGCTAACCGCCGCATATTATCTGCGCTCAGTCAACACGCTTCGCTTCCGCGTCACTTTAATGAAGTAGACGCACCACCAGCGCTTTCGGGCGTGTGTATATATACAGTCGAGGAAAACGAAGATACATGCGATGATTACGAGAGGACCCGCGTTAGGCACTGTGATGCCCGAAGAATGCTTTGTTGTTACGCTAAATTTCGTCTCATCATGAACGAACACTAGCCATGGCAACAGTGTTGCTTCCCTACAAAATGGGCCGGTAAAGAAAAACTCGCTACTCATTATGAAGGCACAAAAGGAAAGAATAAATGCTCGTGATTGCAAATTTTTGACGTTATTCCTGTTTTAAGGCGCCAGCTTGAATGTTAGCCCGTTTTCTGTAGCTGAGCAAGTGCTTTGTTTTTTTTAGATAAGTAAGCATATCTTTATGTGATCAGTTGCTAGCATTATTAGTTGTTTTCAATGACGTGCACTGGTTATACTACATCTTGTTTCTATAGATTTGCTACTCATTACTGAAACTCCGTTTCCAATATTTCATTTTGTACTTTATGTTTTAACATACAAATTCAGCATTCCTCAAGGTGTATGTATGTATGTATGTATGTATGTATGTATGTATGTATGTATGTATGTATGTATGTATGTATGTATGTATGTATGTATGTATGTATGTATGTATGTATGTATGTATGTATGTATGGACGGACGGACGGACGGACGGACGGATGGATGGATGGATGGATGGATGGATGGATGGATGGATGGATGGACGGACGGACGGACGGATGAGTGGGTGTGTGGGTGGGTGGATGGATGGATCGAAGAACATTATTTGTAGTGCTGAGACACGCAACTTGTGCGCAGTGGGCTTCTCTCATGTTGGGACGGGCAGGCTAACCGTTTGCAGGAGTTTCAGTGTTATATCCTGGGCTCTGTGTAGTTTCTTGTGAGAAGGGGGTAGACCCTCCTGCTTAGGTAGAAGTGCTACGTTAGCTCTTCGTGCGCTGTGGGCCGATCTGTATTCTCCAACGTCGTGGGCTGGGGAGAACCACCGTGGGCGCGGAACGTCATACTTCGTGCCTTGGAGTGGAATAGCTCGTTGAGGTTGGCGGGGCCTCCTTCAAAATGGCCCACGTGAATAGGTAATCGTGTTAATGTTATTTAGAAATGCCTTTTTCAATGAGAATACGGCGTGATTCTTTGGCGATTGCACCGACGGTGAAGGCATAGACGACTGCGCGGGAGTCACTGAATACATTCACATGCTTACCATAGAGGGGAGACCATCTGCTCGGCAGCGCTCGATGAGGAACATTCGGTCGATGCAGAGATGATGACCGAACCAGCTTGGTCGACCGAGACCACGGCGTATTTGTTGCTGATCTGTAAATAAATAAACGAATCTTTACTGATATGTGTTGAATATGTCAATGTAGATGTATACAGGGTGTCCCCCGTAACTTTAGCCAGAGTTTAAAAATATGCCGGAACACGTAATTACGACGCGACCAAATGCATGCTGCTAACCGCTGCCTGGAGTAAGTCCGACTATTTTTTGTGTTCTAAAATATCGTTTAATTAGATCTGTTTAACTATTTAACTTTTGAAGGAATGAAGATGTATAAAAATTTCAATGAGAAAGTTTTAGGTCGGTTTGCAAAACGTTCAAATCAATAGTTTTAAACTTCATATCTGTTAATTAATAGTGTTTTTCAGCTAATTACAATTGCCTATCAAACACCAAACAAATTGGCAGATCCCACGTACAGTGGGAATCGATGATATGTGAAGCACGAATGAGAAAGCTTGATATGCCACTTTAAAATCAGTGCAACGTTACGAGGTAGAGGTAAATGATGCCGTACATGACTTCCGTGTCATGATTATTATGTTTAAATGTGTCGTTTACCTTCGTCATCTATTCACGTCACGTGATACCAAATTTAGTATATGTGGAGCTAGCGAAATGCCTGCGAGCACTCTATGAGCGTGGTATGTTGTCATGTTCTTACATGAGACGCGTGTCAGGATTATCATGTTTGTACCAGTCATAAATTTCGTCATCCATTGACGTCACGTAACACCAAATTTGGTATATGTGGAGCTAGCGAAACGGCCACGAGCGCATCATGAGTGTGGCATGTAGTGATGTTGTTACATGACACGCATGTCGTGATTATCATGTTTGGATGTGTCATTTAGGCGGAAATGTTGTAGGCCCGTGTGCTCAGATTTGGGTGCACGTTAAAGAACCCCAGGTGGTCAAAAAATCTGGAGTCCCCCACTACGGCGTCTCTCATAATCATATAATGGTTTTGGGACGTTAAACCCCACATATTTATCCACGCGTCGCGTAATACACGCATCTCATGCTGATCATGTTTGCACCAGTACCATACCTGCGTCATCCATTCACGTCCCGTAAGACCATTTTAGCATAAGTGAAGCTAGCGAAACGGCCGCCAGCGCATCATGAGCGTGGCATGTAGTCATGTCGTTACATGACGTGCATCTCATGATTATCATGTTTGCACCAGTCACATACCTTCGTCATCAATTCACGTACCGTAATATTAAAATTAGGTATATGTGACGCTAATGAAACGGCCGTGAGTGCATCATGAGCGTGGCATGAGGTCATGTTGTTACATGACACGCATGTCATGATTTTTTATATTAGGGTCTGTCGCTTGTGTTCACCATGCAATCATGTCATGCCATACCATTTTTGCAACATGCCATGTAAAGGAAACCATCGGAAGAGCTGCAGGACCATGAAATGTAAATCATGACATTCACAACATACATGTCATGATTTTCATGTTCTTACTAGTTAAATATGTTCTTCATACAGTAAGGTTATGTCATACCAACTTTGGTATCGATACTATTATCAAAACGGCCAGGAGAGGTTAAGTCGTAGGTAAACAGATGATAGATAGATAGATAGATAGATAGATAGATAGATAGATAGATAGATAGATAGATAGATAGATAGATAGATAGATAGATAGATACGCTCAAAGCTGCTGAAGTTCGCGAAAAATGCTTCACATTAGAAAAAAATTCATGTGGCAAACCCGCTCGCGCGTCAGTGTGACCGATGATTCTAGTGCTCCCTAACGTTCCGCGTGCGAACGACACGCTTCCCTCGCACCGGTTCATGACAGCGATAAGCAGTCACAGCGGTTATCGTTTTTTGTGGCCGATAGCAAAGCGTGTTCCTCGTAAAGCCACCACCATCGTTTCGGCCCTGCCGAGGCAGCACAACGCGGCAAATGCTATTGTCGTTCGTATGCGGAACGTTAGGGAGCACTAGAATCATTGTGCGCACTGGCGCAAGTCTGAATTTGTCACGTTGTATTTTTTGTATATTACGGGCATTTGTAGTTAGCAGAAAAACACTAATGCCTAACAGATATACAGTTCAAAACTGTCTAATTGGACGTTTTGCAAACCTATCTACTACTTTCTCATTGAATTTTTTTATCTATGTTCCTTTCTTGAAAAGTTAGTTAATTAAACATATCCAATAAACAATAATTGAGAACACAAGAAATAGTCTGGCTAACTCCAGGCAACAGTGAGTAACATGCCTTGAACAGATGAGGAACCACTGATGTAGAACGAAGGTCCTCAATATGTATGACGTAATATTGGCCACGTCATCATTGCGTCTTGGGTATACTGAATAAAGAAAAAAAAGTAAAGCACAACATTAAGTTTTGACTGTGAAAAATTTGGCTGTGAAACAAACAGAGGTCTGTACAAGTACAACAGCGCTTCTTGCGATTCACCAGTGTTGTTGAATGTTTTTAATGGGAATACTTTTTCAAACTTTTCACCCTTTCAACAGTGAAGCTGTTTAAGCTAATCGTATTTTTTTTTGCGGTCTGTCACAACACTGTCATCATGATGAGCGGGAGTGTGCCGCAGAATCTGGGTCCGGTGAGTACTCAACACCGGTGAATAGGGGGAAAATAATGAAGGCAACAGATAGCCCAACAAACGGTTGCGAAGTGACGGAGGCAAGCCGGAGAGCCCGAGTAGGTACAATGTGGCAATAATGGGCAATGGGAGAGGCAACAGTGACTACGAAAACACTTCGAAGTGATAGAAGTGACGTCATCACTGGCGTGTACGCCAGCGATGACGGGTTTATAGAACTACGAGAGGCACAAACGCTTTGTTTCAGCGTGAGTTTCTATCTATACAGTTTTTGCATCCGTGTCGTGTAGGTGACTTTTTGTGGTTTAACTCGGAGATCTCTGCACCGAGAATCACAGTACAAACAATCTAGCATCCCCTATAGCTGAAGGCAACGACTCAGAAGCTACCTAGAAAGAGGCTGCATCACCTATGCTAATGCTTATAAAAAAACCTAGAAGCAACCAAATTAGTCTTCATAATCGTCAAGTTTCACTGTTTCAAGCCTTGCTAATCACAGAATTAGTGCAAAAAAAGGACAAAGAAAGAAGCTTACAAGCACAGCAAAATATATCAACCGAAATATATCATAGACTAGAAAACATTTACATGTAAGTATTGCCAATAGTCACATGGTCAGAATACAACTGGTAAGAAACAAATTTCAGTGGATGACGCTCAATAAAGTTATGTCAGTGGCATGCAGATATTCTACTATGACGCTGAAACAACAAGCCACTCTTTCAAGTTAGAGCTTTGCGTGGCTTAGTACAATTTTCGCTATTTTCTCTTTTTCTTTCAAAAAACATTTTTTCTCCTCACCTGTCCTCTTTATAGCTCCTATCTCTCTTTCATAAAGTAGACTCATAACGCGGAAAATCACATAATGGTACCATCCTTCTCTTTCTTCTTTATTTCTATATCTCTCTTTCCTTGTCCTTTTGATTACTTCTACAATAGCAATCGTACATGCACATTGAGCTAATCAATTGAGAACACGTGATACACGACGCGATAATGAACGCAGACACGAAATACTCTGCGATTAGGAGCGACAGAACTCTCGACGCATTTAAAGTGGGAAGGGTGCTTTGACAGCTCCGAGCAGTAATCCCCGTAGAAGGCATATGCAGTGTAAAAAAAGTGAAAAAGAAAAGTTCTGGCAGAGTTCACCAGGCAATCAGCGAAGAACCAAAAGCGCACTCGAGCGCGGAGAGTGGGAGTCGCAGTTAAATGTAACTTTGTCGGAACCGTGGCCATCGCAGTGCGATCCATAAAAAAGCAATTCGACTTTTTGGAAGCATGTGGAGCGTCGCTCCGTCAAGTAAGAGAAGAGTGGTCGCGGTTTGATGGACTCTATTTTTCTCTCTTTTACTATCTGTCTCTTCGTTTCGTTTGGACATGCGTGTTTCGGCATTGAAGCGAGACGTCGTCACAACCGCAGAGACCGACGCCGCTGCACCGTGACCACGACAACGGCGTCACTTGTCCCTCCAACTGACGTCACAAAGCGCAGTTCGCAATCAAGCGGAGACGGAGCGAAACAAAAGAAATTTAGAATTGCTAAATATAGCCGGAAACACAAAAGGAGTCCTTGAGCAGACATACGGTGCTCTCGACAACGTAGCCAGCAGCGATTGTAGTTGTTTGCGTTACTACTACATCGACTTGATTAGCTACGAGTATTTGTAAGTGAACAATGGTTTCTATAAAATATTAGCCAATAAAACAAGTCTGTCAAATAAGATTAAGGAACTAAAGAAATAGGGGAAGCAATAAATAAATTGGCAGATCCCACGTACAGTGTGAATCGATGATATGCAAAGGACGAATGAAGAAGGTTGATATGTCACTTTAAAATCAGCACAACGTTACGAGGCGGACGTAGACTAAGCCGTACACGACTTCCATGCCATGACTATCATCTTTGGACGTGTCATTTACCTTCGTTGTCTATTCACGTCCTGTGACACTAAATTTGGTATATGTAGAGCTTGTGAAATGGCCGTGAGCGCGTTATGAGCGTAGCATGTAGTCATGTTTAACATGACACACATATCATCATTATCATGTTTGGACGTGTCATTTACCTTTGTCGTCCATTCACGTCTCGTCTAATACCAAATTTCATATATGTGAACCTAGAAAAACGGCCGTGAGCGTATCATGAGCGTGGCATGTAGTCATGTTGTAACAAAACACGCATCTCATGATTATCATGTTTGCACTAGTCATATACCTTCAATATCCATTTAAGTCCCGTAATACTAAATTCAGTATATGTGAAGCTAGCGAAACGACCGCGAGCGCACCGTGAGTGTGACGTGTAGCCATGACACACATGACAAGCGTGTCATGATTTCCGCGTTAGGATCTTTCCCTTATGTTCCCAATGCAGTCATGTCATCCCTTACCAATTTTGCAATATGCCTTGTGAAAGTAACCACTGCAAAGGCAGCAAGACCATGAAAATAAATCATAACATTCATGATTTTCAAGTTATATCTATTCACTTATTCTCGTCATAGAGTCATGCAATGCCAAACGAATTTTGGCATCGATACCATTATAGAAACGGCCAGAAGAGTTGAAAGTTGTAGGCGGCTCTATAGATAGATAGATAGATAGATAGATAGATAGATAGATAGATAGATAGATAGATAGATAGATAGATAGATAGATAGATAGATAGATAGATAGATAGATAGATAGATAGATAGATAGATAGATAGATAGATAGATAGATAGATAGATAGATAGATAGATAGATAGATAGATAGATAGATAGATAGATAGATAGATAGATAGATAGATAGGTAGATAGATAGATAGATAGATAGATACGCTCAACGTCGATGAGCCAAGAAGTTCTTCACATTCAAAATGGTTGCTTACTGAGCTTAGGAAACAATGGTTGTTGAATTAGAATTTCGCACGGAGTAAATGCCGGGTATTAACCATCGGTTATATACTTGCCTTACTCATTGGGTGTGGTCGGGATTTTCCGGGCAGTGTGCACCATGGGGAAGTAGATTGGTAATACAATTATCCTGTAAGGCGTACGGTAATTAGTCCTTTTTTATTTCGATATAGGCTTGCCCTTAAGGCATAATATTAATTTGTACTTTTCGCACGTCATCAATGCGGAAAAATGTGGAAAATGACACGATATTCCTGACGGTGACATTTCTAATACACCCCAAAACTAATCTCTCTTGGAGGGCGGGGCGATTAATGCAATTGACCGAAAAGACGAAAAAAGAATGTGTCTTTTAGGTTCTAACCAACTTAAACGAGTGTGCAAGTTTCTTTGATGCCTGTGGATGGGCGAATGAAAGAGCGTCCCCTTTTAACGTGGCGTGACCTGCGCTTCATTATTATTATTATTATTATTATTATTATTATTATTATTATTATTATTATTATTATTATTAATATTATTATTATTATTATTATTATTATTTATTAAACAATTGAGTTTTTATTCTTTCATTTATTTGGCAATGAGCGTCCTTTTCTGGTTTATCGCCCATAATTTGGGAAAAGAAGACGAAAAGAAACAAAGATGCAAAAAGCCACCAAGAAACAAAATAAGACAGATCATATAAAATCAACAGCACTCAAGTTTGAGGCGCAGCGCTTCGAAATGAAGCCCATAATCCTCTGAAACGATGCACGACAAATGAAGAAAGCGTGGCCACCGATAACAACTGTTCACTATCCTCGAAGGACCATTCATGAGCTTCATTGACGACACAAGGGTTCAGCCAATTGCTTCCTGCATACCTGAGCAACAACATATTTAGACATGGGAACTGCAAATAATGTGAGCGGCACAAAATCTGAGGACACTAAAGCCATGGGTGCTCTTAAAATTATGTACAGTCAACGAGTACACGAGAATAATTAGCCTTGTAAACCGACCACACAAACACAAAAACACAGGACTAGCGTTCAATATCTAAGAAGTCAATTCGATGTACTCTGGTGTCAGGCAGCCGATACGCCATACAAACACACCTGCGTGACGCGAACAAAGTTCAAAACGGACGAAAGTTTCCCATATATTTCTACATTGATAGCCCTGCTCTTGCTAAACATTCCAAAGTGTTTTCCCCCCTAAAATGAGCAAATTTTGGTACTCTCGAGGATAACATCGGGAATGCCTCTCCAGATCATTTTCTGATTTTATAAGATAATATTTCTGATATTACACTCGCATTTTAGTTGGCGCTCATTGTCATACTTCAGGCAAATTAGACCCTTACACTTTGTATATTTGCGGCCTGTCTTTGAAAAAAGCGTACCTTCATTGTGCTTTGCAAAGCAATCTTCGAGAGAAGTTGGCACTGTTTTTGTTTTCTTTTTTAATTAGTACTGCCCACTCTGTTTTGATATTTGTCGTAGGTAACATTTGTGGAAATACAGATAATGCATTAGCATGTATTGCTTCAAAACGAACAGCCTCAATGAGAAAATAAAGAAAAGTTCACAACTACGTAACAAAATAACTTAGCAATAAAAGGTACTAACATCACGCCGCCTATGCCAACTGCATTTTCATCATATACTGGAAGAAATGAGGGAAGGTCGACTACTTTACACAACTTACAGGTTCGTGCAAACGTCGTAGATCATGGAAGAATGTTCATAGAGGCATCACGACGAGTTTACCAGGATTCGCGGAGTTCTTCCCAGGCCAGCGTTGTTGCTTCTGATATTCGAGCCCTGTTCGTAAGAGAGAGATAGAAACAAGCGTTTTCTTTTTCAGAGAGAAGGTGGACAGGACACCGAACATGTTGAGTTTTACCTTTTTGATCCGAAAAACTTGACTCCCCCTCCCCCCCAAAAAAAAAACAAGAAACAGTCACGGTCATGCCAGCTGGACTCAAAAGAAAAATAAAAAAATGTTGCAGCATGACACTATTCTCCACCACGATGAACACAGAAAATACTGCTAGTTTCTCGAGATGTTGCTCTCTATTTTCTCTTTTACTCTCAAACAATGCCCCTCCATCCTACGTCGAGCTGCGCAGTCAAACGGGCTGGCTGCAGAAATAAGTCTTTACCCACAACCCTTGTGGGTGGCGTTTTGCGCTAAATATGGACAAAAAAAAAGAACACAGGCTGTGCATCTGTGAGCTCTCTTCTTTCTTGTTGTTTTTTTTTGTGAGAAACCTTATCTACAATCGAATACCAACTTGCCCAAAACTCGGTTCTTTTGAGCTCTACAACCTGTTTTGCGTAGTGACCCGACCACTCTTTCTTCACGAATTACTGGCCAATAGTATCGTCAGATGCTTTCCTTTCTCTCTTTCTTGTTTTATAAGCAGGACGACCCCCGAAGGTTAATATTTCAGATAACACTTATACAATAAAATTATTCCACCAAAATGAGTGCGTGTATAAGTTCTAAAAGTCTGCATCAAACCAATTTCCATAGCTCAATTAACTACATTAAAAATTAACACTGATTTCAGTTATTCATGTTTATTAGTACAGCTTACATGATAGATCAAAATAATTTATACGTAGTGGTAGACCTCAACCAGGCGTTTGTTAATATGGAAAGCGAACAAATATAGCCACTTTTGTATGATGAGAATACCTAGAAGATTTTTGAACCTGTTAGATTTACTTTTAACAATTACTACCTATTTATACAAGGAACTCACAACCATGAAATTTTCCATTGCATACCTAATCAGCGCTCCAAATATCAGAGTGGTGTGATTAAAATTACCGAAGGTATGTTAAAAAAAGACTCATACAGGCGAAACAACGCATTATCGTAATTTCCGCTGACGTTTACTCACGTCCTGTAAAATTAGCCTATTATTCGTAAGCTGTTTCCTCATCAACCCAACATTACCTATCTTAGCACTACATGACATATAACTCAAATGACACAGATAATTCAAGAACAGCTCACTCACCACTTTTGCACCTCACAAGTGACCGCTGAGTCACTCACCCCTCTGGAGATCAGTGTCGTTCGCTGCCGGGAACCATCACACGATTACCGTTCGCAGAACCCCCACCTGCCATGACTTTCGTTGCTGCTTGTAGCGGCCTGTGATACCCAGAAGTTGCACAGAATGATTTCTTTTTCCCGAATGCAGCCGAACGTTTCGCACAATCCTCACTGCACCAGCTTGGTCTGCGCCATGTTAGTTTGTGGGGAACGGCCTCCCGGTAGCAAGGCTGTCTATGTCACTCCTCTAACAGCCAAAGATTGCCGCTGAATGATCAGCAGGAGCAATAGGTGACCAGTAAAAGAGCGAGGAATTGTGGGATGCGTCGTCTGCTGGCGGCTTCCGGTTCGAGAAGAGCAGAGGACGGCGAACCACTTCGCATATAGCCTCAGGTTATTCGGGATTCGCGCTTGCGGTCACCCGTTTATCTTAGTCCTGATAAACCATGGTCGGTTGTTCAGTCGTTGGCTGCTACAACTCGAGCGTGAAAGGCAAATGCATGCATCGATTCCCATGAAATTAAAGCAAAATGAGGTGGGCCGCGGCTGTGAAGAGAGCCACAGCGACAGGTAGACTTTGGGTACCGAACGTTTAAGTCAGTGTGTGCGAAGACCATTTTATCACAGGTACGTGTGTATTACGCACTAATAAAAAAACTTACGCACGGATTTGCTGCGATATTATATGGAGAAATAAACTGTCGCGCAGGCGCACCTAGCAAAAACATATTCTGGAAACCCACGGGCGAAATCTACCTGCCATACGAGATGAGCGCTGGCAATTGCACTCATATAATATATTACAAAAAACGTGAAAGTTCACTCGAGAGTAAGTTTACATGAAGCGCTGGACGAGTTCATTTGCGTTTATCTTGGTTAAACTGTGCGCTAGGACAGCACACAAAGTAAGAACTGCGCTAAACAAGCGCAGGGTTTCGATTATTCAGCGCCATCTATGTCTGACTGTGTTGTTTATGTGCCGCCGTGCCTCGCAGCTTGATGAAGATTAGCGTTCCAATAAGCAACTAGCTTCGACTAAAAAATAGGTGGTTGAAGTTTCTGGAGCCCTCCACTACGGCATCTCTCATAATCATATGGTGGTTTTGGTACGTTAAACCGCACGTACCAATCAATCAATCAATTGACTAAAAATGCATCTTATAGCGCGCTGAAGGCTAGAAAAAAAAGGATATCTCAACGCGCTTAATAAGTGCTGCGCTTCATGCCGATAGACCAACGATGTCGGCCGATGCAGCGATCCCGAAATGAACTGTTAGCATTCTGCTACAGCCATCCCCACCTCCTGATATTTTTAAAATGGTGATTTTTATCTGCAGCAATGTATCATACAATGAAAATTGTCTTCTGTATCGAGTGATCTGCTAGCGAAACTGACAGTATACCCCGAGCTACACAAGAGCATTGCAGATCATTTTAGTGCGGTAAAAAAGTTTTCTTGTCATTCATAGCTTTCGTAGCTTGTCATCGTCACAGTCAAAATCAGCAGAAACAAAAAACCAACTTCTAAAGCACTGACATTGCACAGAAAGGTGCTTTTTTCAACGGAGCGGTACAAAAAAATTGCCCGCAGCTTCCCTCGGGGGAACACTGAGGAGGATGCGGAGCATATAATTGGTTAACGGGGTGTTAAAGTGCGACTTACTTGGGTCGATGGCTAAATTGGTTAACGTGGTTGTGAAATCGGGTGTTAAATTGCGACTTACTTGGGTCGATGGCTAAATTGGTTAACGTGGTTGTAGGAGGGGGTGTTAAATGAGTGAACACGTACACACGTATGCGAAAGGGCGGCGCTGGTCGAAGGGACGTCGATCATTGTGTTTGTGGATTCGTTGGAATTCATTTCACCGCGACCTTGGACGTCGACGCGCCGTACAAACCAACCGACGAGCGGCAACTGAGCGAGCGAGCGCCGACCTTGAGTATATATACAGCGCGACGGCGCATGCGCTGTCAGCTGTCGAATGTTCTCGAAGGAGAAGCGCGCGCGGCACAGATGGTGGGCGACGGTGCGACGGCGCATGCGCGCGCGTCAGCTGTCGAATGTTCGAGAAGCGGTGCGGACGGCGCACTACAAGGCGCGAGTATAAGATGCTTCCGCATCTAAAATGCACGCGTGCCGCTGCTAACCCGCATGGTGCGTCGAACCGGTAGCCGTCGTATCCCACAGTTCCCTGCGATTGCCCATATTACCGGTCACCTATTGGGGAGCATCCACCGGGGCAAAAGCGGTGTGCTGGGTCATTTCCGGAGCAATCACAGGAGCATAATCAAGAAATTGGCCCCGCTTTCCTCCGGATTTTTTTTTTGTCCGGCACCCACCGAAGATAAACGGTGGAAAACGAATGTATTTGCTCCCGTGCAAACCGGTTTAAGGGGAGCCACCGGAGCAGAGCGGGCGCATCGTTCCCCGATTACTCCCAATTGGGTATATTTTTGTTTACAGTGTACGTCCCTCTCCGATGATATTCACCCTATTGGTGCCTCTGCATCTGCGAAAATACGTGTTCAGGGGATTCCACGAACCTGCACTGGCAATTTATCCGTCGTCGTCACCTCCGTGCAACAGGTCTTAGGCCTGGCCGATCATCCGACTTTGAGCACTGGATTCGTGGACTTCACCGCCCTTTTCTACTGGACCTTATACACGAAGAATACCTGTATGTTTATTTTTATTTAAAAAATATTACGCATAGGGGCAGACTTTTGAAAATAATGAAAAAAAGCTGCTTTCAAGTCGAATACCAAGCAACTTGCCCAGATCACTGTTTTCAAAAGTTGTGACTCTCAATTTTCAGTTTTATAAGTGTCGAAAATGATTGTCAAGAAGCTGTGAAGGCTATCCAACCAGAGCATCAACAACAACCAGCAACACAACAGTAGCAAGTAAACAAAAACAAAACAGCAAGAACAACATTACGAAGAAACCTGCTGTTGTAGCTTGTCTAGTAGGTGCGCGTGCTGCCAAGTTCGAATAGGCAGGTTCGACAACTGGTTGCAAGAAACAAACTTTACTCAATTTTCTTTATAATATCCAATGAACTCGTTCATTGCAGTGAAACTGATAGCTGATCGAATTGGTATGTATCAATATTTTAACTGAAAGTGGCCGCTGTGTCAACGCACGTCTCAAAAAGCATGCTGTGTTCCTAGGAACAGAAACGTTTTAACACTTGTCTGATCATTGTAAATGATGCCATTGTTATCCAGTGTTTCATGATACCGATATCTTTTTGTTTGCAGAGAGAGACAAACTAGCACGTAGAGTTACGGAACCTTTTAATACAAATATATGGGAAATGAATCAGCCAACCTTGCGTGGCTCTAACAGACAAAAATATCACTTTTTGGGGGCGAAGCTCCTTAAGGCGTGGGTCAGCACATCTTTTGAGGTAGGCAGTTGCAGTAGCAGTAGGTACACCCACCCGCATATGATAAAAAGATGCGAGATGGCGCTACTTTAAGCGTAAACAAAAACAAACAGGACAAGTAAACTTCGCACAGTCTTGTGGCAGTTCGCTAGATGCGATGCGATGTCACACACACACACACACACACACACACACACACACACACACACACACACACACACACACACACACACACACACACACACACACACACACACACACACACACACACACACACACACACACACACACACACACGCACACGCACACGCACACACACACACACACACGCACGCACACACACACACACACACACACACACATACACACACACAAACACACACAAACACACACACACACGCGCACACCAATAAGCATCAACAGAACTCCATATCGCACGTCGAAACAGTAGACATAACTGCTTGAGTTCGGTAAAAAAGTAATATTTATTGCCTGCTAACACCAAAAGACCAGCTTTCATTAAAACTCTTTGAGAGCCTCTTGCGTGTCAGCAAAAGGGTGCTGCGAAAGTGTCGCAGTAGCTTCGCATCACATATGTGATCGCTCTTCTGAACAAAATACCACAGTGGGGAAGACTGCCCAGTCGAAGGTGATGTGCTCGCCGCCCTGAGTTCGTCACGTGGTCGTGCTTGCCTTTTCTCAGTGATGCAACAATGGAGGGATGACCACTGAACGCGCTTTGCGGCGCCCAACGAAAGCCCTGGGGCCAGTGACTGCAGCAGTAATGCGTGGTGCGTGCACCGTCAATTTGCAGACAATTTTTCGCGCTCTCCGCTACTCATTCTTATTGCATTTTTTTACGCTCATCGCTTTTCTTTTGCGTCAGCCATCCGTCTGAAAAGGGATGAAGCCTCTCCACGATGGATCTATCTCGGACTGGCGCAACAGCCGAAGAGTTCCGAGACGCGCGTCAAATTTGAATTCGCCTTTGGGGACGGCGTCGGTGCCGCTGCGAGCGTTCTTTGTGCCACCGTCTTAGTTGGGCGCACCGCCGTGAAAGCTGAGTGCTGGAGCCAGTGTTCCAGGAGCCGAACTTACGGAGTTCACGCAAGCTTATGATTTACCGCTTCCTCGTGTTTAGATTTTTAGCTGCCGTGGCTTCCGATATGCGCAGTTGATCAGTTGTGCTTACTTAGGACAACCAGCCATGTGCACAAATTCTTCCTATTATTAACCGAGTCCTAAGTTGGAGTTGAGGTCACTGCACCGTTATAGCAAGGGAGATTGTATAGCCGGCTGTATGGATGGGACTGCGGATACAAAATGCTGGAACTCGTCTCAAAAGCAGAACGACGTGGTGACGATGGGAAGGAGACAGCTCTGGTATTACAATACGCAGTGGCTTCCTTTTTTAGGCCCAAACTGCGCACGCTCCAGTGTTCGTCACTCACATCCATGAGCGTCTGTAACGACTGACAAAGGGCTTGCCCAGGGCAATGAGGCAATCGGCTTTTCGGTTTTCTCACGACCATCCTACCCGTTTTTGTTGTCATGTGTACGAGCCTTTCCCTGCTACCCGCCACCCTCCGAATGATCTGCCGGCGTTAGAATGCAAATTTGCCAATGCCGAAATTTCAGTGGAGATGTGATTTGTCTCCCAAGGGGCGGCCATTCGTCATTCACCAAGTTGCGCCGATTCGCGTTAAGCAGTAAGAAAAGAACGCGCATGCGAGGCTAAATTTGTCCGAAGATTTGTACTTAGATTACTTTTTTGTCCAATACAATTTGTGTTGGCGAGAGGTCTCGAGAGGTTTGACAGCTAAAATTCGGGGGATGTGCAAATTCTCGAGTGCTAGCTGCAGCTCGTGAATGAACGCCTTTCGGCGCTTGAGCACTGTTCTATAGTATAATATAAAGCAACCGCGTGCTTTGCCGGTGTTTTTATAATGCACTGATTTTATATGTGAAGTTTGATCATAATCTATGTCAAAGACGTGGCACAACATTTCTCGAATCGTTCTGTCAAACTTTAGTCCAATTTTCAGGACACTAAATAGGGCATATGACGTGAAGCTCAGCCAAAGGATTATCAGGAACAAAGAAGTTTACTAAAAAGAAAACGAAAATCTTGTTCATCAAATTACTTGTAGCGCAGGTTTGAGTTCTGAAAGTATGTGTGCGAACGCAAATTCCCAGTGGTAATATGAGCTGACGAGCGCTGTTCATATGGAGTGACATATCAAGCAAAAAGAGATAAAACAGCTCAGATTATTTTCTCGCGAATGAGAACAGAGAAATTAGATAAGTGGGATATGAGAAGAGATAACAGTGAACACTGCTGTTACGAGAACCTAAGCGAAAGTTGTTATTCTCACCATGTTCCGTGGTTTGTCAAATATTCGATGCATCAAAGCCTTAGTGCAGTACTCGAAAGTTTGTACCTCACTCTCCGTGGGGCATGTAATGCACATGCGGAAGTATAATTGTGAGAACTATACCTGCCTTTTGATGTACTTAGCCATTATCTTGGTAATTGTGATCAAATGTAAATATTAAAAACAAATGATTTTTCATTGCCACTGAGTATTCACTCTCACTTATTTACTTCCATCTTGCACGGACCCAATTAAACTCTGTTGTATTGTATAAATAATAAAAATATATATTGTGCAGATTATATATTTTTTTTGCCATTTCGTGGGTTGCCCAGTTTACGTTCATCAGAAGTTGTGGTGTTGAATGCGCAACCTAGTGTGTTCAAAGCGGATTTTTATACTGTGGTTTACGCACGCTGCAACGAGAGGGCTGCACTGTAAGGGGAATCCCCCACCTCTCCCTTTTGTTGCCTTTCGCGCTATGCGCTGATTCTGCAACCACGACGCCCTCTTTTCACCTTTCCCATTCGAGGGAAGATTCCTACTCTCAAGCCGAGCATACGGCTCACCTTCTTGGTGACCTCGGGGTCTTCTGTCTTGGTAGGTGTTACCGACTGCATCTCAACCAAGCCGGAACCACCGCCACCGCCTTCAACCCCCACAGCACTCCGGGCATGGAGGGTGAGCTGACACCCCGGATTGTTTCCCCTGGTAGTGCGGAACACTCTGTCGCTGAGGAGGTATTATGTGTTTATGTGTATTATTGACATGATGTGATGATATTTTAGCGCACACACAAGGCGCCAGCTACTCCTCATTCCTTCTTCTTTTTTTTTCTTATGTGGTTATAAAAAGGAAAAGAAGAGAAAAGTGAGCCCTTTAACTGTCTGCATCTGGTGCGACACCTCAACAGTAGTTCACAAGGGATAGGGGTAAGGAGAGATTAAAAGGATATGATTAAAAGGTATATATATAGAGAGAGAGATGCGCAGGGACAGTGAGAGACGGAACTAAAGAGGAGAAAGGAAAGATGAACCACGGTCACAGGAGTCCGAGGACGGGGCACTACGTACGAGAGCTCTTGTCGGCAGCAGGAGATGGCGTAGGGCTAATCCAGTTGGCCAGAGCTACGCTGTCATCGTCGTCGGGAACCGGCGTCAGGAGATGGCGTAGGACCAACCCAGTCGGCTAGAGCTGCACTGTCGTGGGAGATCGCGAGGGCACAACTAGGTTGGCACGTTATCCAGCGAGCGAGCCCTTAGATGCAGCTAACATATATAGAACCCATGGGTTCCAAGCATCCAAAAGTAGGAAGTCCACATCACATGCAATGTTATGTTAATCGGATATAATACTGTACTTCTTGCAATTGGCAGATATGCATCTGAGGGGAATAAGTACCATCAGTTGAAAGACTTGTCTCTGTCCGCACTGGTCTGAAATCCGCTGCGATCGCGACTTTTCGCAAACTCTGGGATGTGGGGTCACAACTCTTAATTGTTATGCCGGCTGCGGCAGTACTATAAGAGGAGTGACTGCCTCTCCGACAGTGCGTGGAGACATCAAAAGAATGGAAAGGTGTGCATGCGCGACTTTGTTGTGTTCAGTTTAATAAGAACACCTTTAACTTTCAAATACTGGAAGATATTGAAAGTACTTGTCGGAACTCTAGACAAAAGCTACTTAACCTCTTGCTGCAGCTGCGACAAGTGTTTGTATTATGTGA
The DNA here is from genome assembly GCA_013436015.1 of Rhipicephalus annulatus. NCBI lineage: Eukaryota > Metazoa > Arthropoda > Arachnida > Ixodida > Ixodidae > Rhipicephalus > Rhipicephalus annulatus. Next base: position 167,878 of record WOVY01009828.1, on the reverse strand, counting down.
TTTGAAATATATAATGGACAGTTTGCAATAATCTGAAAGTCGGATTTCCTGTAAGGCTTGTTTCTTAACCAAAAAAAAAAAAAACTCGTTCACAGATTGCTTTTCTCGCTCAATGTGCAGCGATGGCATGCAAGCACGCGAGTACAACACAATGAGCAAGAAAAGCAGTCTGTGAACGAGAGTTCTTGGTAGGAAAACAAACCTTACAGAAAAGCCACCTTGCAAATTATTTCAAACTGTCCATTAAACATTAAATAACAATAATTTACTCATTCGAAAAGAACCTGCAACATGAATCGTCGACACTTGTAACGGCTAAGTGCTAACAACCACACAATAAGGGCGAACAAATTGTAAATACAAGTGCTCACGCTTTCTGCATGGTCGGATACATAACGGATTAGGGGCACCAGGGGCTCACACATCAATGGCAGTTTTTTACTTGTTGAAATAAATTTGTGATCGCGTGAACATGCCGGCTTGGCGAGAAAATTTTGTTTTGAAGGCTTAGTCATCGTTCACTTTAATAGACACACGCGTTGGAGACAAATTGACGTGTAAAATGGTAAAAACTTAGCATAGAAACTCTACAGCACTTCGACGACAGCTGTAGGCGCCTTCAAATGCACGCGAAGGCTATTGTTTGTGCTAGTGCATCACCTTCGTACAACGCTTTTATTTCTAATGACGACCACCATTTTTACTATCTCCCGGTGTTGTGTGGCAAACGTTGCGTAACCAGGCTAACGACATCAGTCATTTTCTTGTCTTTTTATCTTTCTCAGCGAATATGTGATCGCAGCTGAGCTGTAATTTTCCGCTCGCATCAAAATAAGACACGCAGTAAAATAATAACAAAGAAACCTTCTCAATTTTATACCAACGCGGCAAAAGCGCGCCGCGACAGTGTGAAGGGTAATTCAAAACTGTAACGCTAAAGAGAAAAAAGCAACCGAACTAAAGCGACCACCTTCGAAAAAGGTCGGATTGCTTCTTTTTAGCTTATAGGGTGCAAACCGTCCTTTCTTTCCTCTCGCATTCAAGTAACACTCTGCACCGTTTCGTAAAGGTTTCACGATGTCGCCATATTACAGCTGCACAGAAGAGGATTTTTGAAAAGAAGAATCCCACCCGAGTAATTACCCGCCTATCATATGGAAATGTAACTCGAATGAGAAATTAGGTCTCATTGGAATACGTTCATGCTTATATTTCTCGTTGCGAAACTGCAAAATAGGTAAGGAAGAACGACACAGTTTACAAAATTTATTAAGGAGAAAGCCGTGGATGCGTCATCAAACGAGAAAATTGACCGCCCGGCGTTTCGCCTAGGCGGCCTCAACAGGAGTGGGGCTAAAAAACTTAGTGCTTTGAATTAAGTCATGCAAGGCTGCAGGTGCCCACTGCTGCAGTGGGCACCTGCAGCACTGCTGGGGAGCAGGTAGGTGCCCACAGTCATGCCAAGCCAGGACCAGGTAGGTGCCCACAGCAGAGCTGCAGTGGGTAACTACCAGGTCCTGGCTTGGCCAAGCTTTTTTTTGTTTTTACCTTCTCACATCTTTCTTTAACATCCCTTAATATACTACACTATACGTGACTAAACTCTGTCTTGTTTCCCTTATATTTCCTGTCTCTGTTTCCATGGGCCTGTTTCACTTTGTCTAGCTCTTTCTCTGTCTTTCTATCTTTTTGCATGCTGCAAGAACTTTTGGTATCTATCTATCTATCTATCTATCTATCTATCTATCTATCTATCTATCTATCTATCTATCTATCTATCTATCTATCTATCTATCTATCTATCTATCTATCTATCTATCTATCTATCTATCTATCTATCTATCTATCTATCTATCTATCTATCTATCTATCTCTAGCCGCCCACTTCTGAGTGCTGTCATGATCACCCTCTTTATTTAGGGGTGCACCAAAATTAGTACGGGAGGGTAAAATGTTCGACGAATACGAGTCGCTGGTCATGACATCAATAGGTCACAATCTCGTTACGAACGTATTCAAACACTTAAAAAAAAACAGTGGCAAATACCCGGATGTGGGTATGTGCCACAGGTAATGGACATTTTTTATCTACCCAGGAACGGCGAAGACACAGACTTTAACGCTTGAGCGTTAAGAAAAAGCTGTCATAGGCGGCGTTGACCAGACGAATGCGAAGTATAAATGTCAGTGTCCCAGCAGGAATCAAACTCTTGCATTCTGCATGACAATGAAGTAGTCTACCACAGAGCCACGCCAAGCCTCGAATATAATTTTCAAATAGACCCTAAAGTTCGCGCAACGTCAGTTGTGGTTTAGTACTGGCTATCCAATTTTATAAACATTACATATGTACTCCTGTGATACAGGCGTCATGTCGGATTGTAATTAGGTGCTATCAGCTAAAGTTGATTTGTGTAGAAGGGTTGAAGGCTACCATCTCGCGCACTAGCGCGAACACCAGCGCTCTATATAAGCTTACGATTTCTGGTGGTGTTGGCATCGTTAGGAAACTGTAAACAACTGCTAATATAAAACATATGGGGCTGTTTAATGTATATATATATGTGTGTGTGTGGATTTGTACATATATTTAGCGCTACTTCATAACGTCTCGCTCAATAAAAAATAAAACACATTCAACTTCCATCTAATCCGCGTGCTTCGCATAATACTGATTCCTAAGGTACGCGAGATCTGCCGAATTTTCTGTATTTTCCTTTGTTCTCTCTATTTCTCTCTTTCTCTGTATTTTTATAATCTTTCTTTCATTTTATCTGCAGTAGCTTTCTAACCAACCATTTTATTCTCACCTTTTTATCTATTTCTCTTGTTTTCTCTCTTTCACCATGCTCGTTCTATTTTTCCCCTTGTCCTCCTGACCATTTGAACATTTCATCTCCTCGCCCATACTTCTCTTTCCCACCCCCTCGCTGTAATACTCTGTACAGGGCTACACTATGCTCTGCTATCGTGTCTGGGTAGCCAAGCATCGTTACGACACTCGTTTTCAGATCGTGGGCACATGAATTCCAATTTCGCCTCGCCGGGAAACTTGTTCCACCAAAAGTTTCTCTCAATCTCTTTGTTTCTATCTATCTCTCTCTGTGTGTTAGTTCCCTCACCCATCACAATTATTGCATTTCAAGCCGGACAAATCGGCTCCCGTGTTCTGGGAGGGAAAACAGATGTGGACGAAGATGAAGAGCATTCTACCCGACACCGGTTTGCTACCGTACACCGATATGAAGTAATGCCTAGGTGTTAAACAAAGAAATAGGAGGGAAGCAAGTGCGGTTGCGGTACATGTACGCCTGTGCGCTACACGGTTGCTAACCATTGCTTAACCCGGTCGACTTTAAACATAGAGAGCTTTCAATGCGTCTGATCCTGAAGTGAGTGCCAGATCACGTCAGGTGAAGAATGCTTTCCGATGAAGAGCATCGACACATCGACTGAGAAGGAGAAAAAGAAAAAGAAGACTTTCGCCTTCAAGTCGTTTTAGCGAAAGCCTAAGGAGCCAACACGCAATTCGACACCCTGGAATGATAAAGAAAAAGTTATCAAAAGGGTTTCCTACAACAGAAACTCTTTGAAATATTTGTACACAGTGTTTGCAGAAACGATTTCCCACACCTCTTGCTATTTCAAACGTGCGTATATCCTGTACTACCTTCATTTAGTGTTACACCAATTTATTTATATGATTTTATTTTGTGTAACCAGGGAAAGTTACTTCTACTATTTGATTATGTGCTCCATCACCCCCACTAGCTCTGCCTGGTGTAACTGGAGGCCGAAAAGCCTGTCAAGTGGCCAGTCACTTTTTTTTGTCACCCCCCTCTATCAACACAGAATTGGTGAGAATTTCCCCCTCTTCCTCCCTTTCAGGGAAGCATAATCAGAAAAAATTTGGAGGGGAGGCCTTTGGTCAGTCGTGTACTAAGATGGCCGTAAAAGAGCGCCTAAAAAGGGCTTCTAACGAAATGTTTAAGAAACATGTGCGCAACTGCTATTTTTACTGAAATAAACGGAATCCTCGTGCGAAATGTCATTTGTTATGTCCATAGTTCAGCAAGAATTGTGGAGCTCGCTTAGAATCACCAATGAAATTTCGGACTCATACTCGCCAAAATAATGCTCACCGGACAGACTTGCGGCTCGACCAGAGTTTCAGTGAGTTCGAGTGAGTCGAATCAAGAGTGAATTCGCCGACCTGTGGTTAACACAAACAGAGAAAGGCGTCTTTTATATGACTACATCACGCTGAAGAAGCAGAACAGACAGCGAGAAAGACGACGTCATTCTGGGATGTGGGGCACACTCTCGCTTGCCATCTCGGCTTAGGCTTGGCGTCGAGCAAATATATCACAGCTGTCACCTCGTTTCTCTGTGTGCCCTCCCGTAACAATGTGTTCCGACAATTTGTGACAACTAAGAATGCAACATCGGTGCACCAGTCCATAAATGTACTAAAAATTGTTCTTTGTATCAAAGGATTAGACACTTGGCCTGCTGGACACCGCTGCAGCAGAATTTCGTAGGAGAAAATAGGGAAAGAGGAAGGGGGGGGGGGGGGGCGCTCTCTCGGTCATTGGGGGCATAGTTGTAATTTTTCTAGAGGAATGGTTCCTCGTTATTTCACGGTATTTGCGTTCACCAAAAATCACAGGTTGCGCTGAAAAACGTACTTCGTACATTTATGCGAAAAATGATTGTGTTGTATATACGTGAGTGTGTTTTATTCTGTTACATGTATTATGTACATACGTGTGACTTATACAGGTGTAACAAAGAAAGAATTGAGCAGGCTGTAAAAGCGGCAGAAGCCTAAAAGCTGCGAAGGCAGACTTGTGCACAGGCAAAAATCGAATGTATGCATTGATGAACAAGGAAGGCAATGTGTCATAACCAATATGAATATGATAGCTGAGGTGGCAAAGGAGTTCTACCGAGAGTGTGCAGGAGCCAAAACAACCAGGTTGATATCGTGAGAAACTATTATAGTCCAAACGAATTTGAAATCTTACCAGTAACGATGAGGAAGTAAGGACAGCCCTGGAAGAAATACAACGAGGAAGCCACTGGTAAGGATGAGGTAACAATGTACCTCCTGAAAAATGTTGGAAAAAGAGAGTTAAAAAATTGGTCACGTTACATACGAAGTGTTTCTTGACGGAAAAGGTAGCAGAATCTTGGAACAATGCCAACATCAACTTAATTCATAAGAAAGGAGTCGTCAATGACTTGAAAAACTGCAGGTAGATTAGCTTGCTGTCCGTTCTCTACAGACTGTTTACAAAAATAATAGCTAACAGAAATAAGGTGACACGAGAGTTCAATCAACCAAAATACCAAGCAGGATTTCGTACAGTCTACACCACAATTGACGATATTCATTTTATCAATCAGGTAATAGAGAAATGCGCGGAATACAACCAACCATATTCATATCTTTCATAGAATACGAGAAGGTGTTTGACTCAGTCGAGGCATCAGCAGTAATGCAGGCACTACGGAATGAGGGAATCGAAGAACCCTACGTAAACATACTGGGAGAAAGCTGCAACAGATCCACAGCCACCATAGTTCTCCATAGAAAAAAGTTACAAAATCCCAATATAAAAAGTCACAGCATATCCACGGACTGAATGATGATGAGTGGGGCGAATCGTCCATCCGTCCGTCCATTCGTCCGCCCGTCCATCCGTCTGTCTGTCTGTCTGTCTGTCTGTCTGTCTGTCTGTCTGTCTGTCTGTCTGTCTGTCTGTCTGTCTGTCTGTCTGTCTGTCTGTCTGTCTGTCTGTCTGTCTGTCTGTCTGTCTGTCTGTCTGTCTGTCTGTCTGTCTGTTCATCCGTCCATTCATCCATCCATCCGCCCGTCCATCCATTTAGTGAACGCTCAAAGTACCACCATCTCGCATATTTTCATGATATATTGATTATATGCAAGTACCACCATTTAGCGCACATTTCAAGAACTAAACCTTCCTGTGGCGCATATCCGAGAGAGATGGTTACTACAGAGGACGATCGGGTGACCCCTAGCAGCTTCACCCCTAAATGAGTGTAAAGCAGAGAGACACGATCTCTCCATTGCTATTCACCGTGCGTTTACAGGAGGTTATCAGGACCCTAGATTGGGAAAGTTAGGGATAAAAGGTAATGGACAGTACTTTGGTAACCTGTGATTCGCTGATGACATTGCCTTAATGAGTAACTCAAGAGACGAATTACAGCTCATGATTATTGAACTGGACACGGAAAGCAGAAGGTAGGTTTGAAAATTGACATGCAGAAAGCTAAAGCAATGCGCAACACTCTCGGCCGAAAACAGCAATTTGCCATAGCTGGAGATATACTGAAAGTCGTGAAAAAATATACCTACTTATTACATGTAGTAGCCAAGAAACCGAATAATGAGAGTGTAAGAACTAGAAGAATAAGAATAGGGTCGATCGCATTCGGCAAGCATTCTGCAATCAGTAGTAGCAGCCTGCCACTAACCCTCAAGAGGAAGGTATATAACAGCTGAATATTGCCAGTACTTACCTTAGAGCAGAAACCTGGAGGCTTATGAAGAGAGTTGAGCTCAAATTGAGGATAACGCAGTGAGCGATGGAACGATAAGTGTAACTTTAAGACAGAAGAAAGGAGACTGATATCATAGATAGAATCAAGAAGACATGGACACGTGCCGGGAACGTAGCACGTGCGCAGGATAACCGCTGATCATTTAGGTAACTGACTCGATTTTCAGAGAAGGCAAATGCACGAAGGGGAGACAAAGTTAGGCGGACCAATGAGATTAAAAAGTTCGCAGGTATAATGTGACAGCACAAGACTGGGTTTATCTGCGGATCATGGGAGAGGCCTTTGTTCTACAGTAAGCGTAGTCAGGCTGATAATGATGATGATGATGATGTTGATGATTATCATCATCATGTGTTATTGTCCATATTACTTATTTGCGCTACTTACTATTTCGCATCTTTTCATCCGTAGCATGCGTCCTTTTCTTTTTCTTATCCCCTCCTAGCGAAATAGTACGCGGGCGTTAGGATTCTTCGGCACCAGTTTTCCTGCAGGTTGAATCATTAGTTAAGATGTGATTTCACACGTCTTGATATTAAAGGGGTCAATAGGGGTGCATTAGAAAAGGCCAGGCAGCACGTTCAAAGAAAAGTCACAGCATATCCATGGACAGAATGATGATGAGTGGGGCAAAGCGTCCATGCGTCCGTCCATGCGTCCGTCCCTCTGTCTATTCGCTCGTTTTACTGCCGGTTACCCCTGCCGCAGGACAGGGTTAGGCTAAGAGGGACTTCACCCCTTAAAAAAGTGGTAACACTTAGTAACTATTACGTTGAAAATGCTTGTTTCAAGATTAACTACTCAAGCAGACACTGTATAAAAGTGAAAGTCAAGTTGGTAACTCTGCAACTATTACACTACTGGTAGTTGCTATTTACAGGAAAATCTAAAATAAAGAGTGCAGCATACCGATAGAAAGAATGCTCTGTAAATGAGAGGAACAAGCAAAATCTCGTGGAGCTCAGTTGTTGATACAACCCAATGATTATAAATGACAATGAGGCTAAATAAATGATAAGAAAATTATTGATTGAAGTGTTGGGTAGTAACTATGCAAATATAACTCAATTAAAATGTGCGAAAAATCACTGTTGCTCTCGGTGGGATGCTTTTCTACAACCTTGAATTTACGCTTGAAATGCTGCACCATTCGGTTTCTTGAGTATTCGAAGCATAATTCGCAGGATGTGGCATCGGAGCCAAAGCTCCAACGTTTGCGGTTCTATGTAACGGAATAACGGAATGCTTACTTGTTCTGGTTTCAGTTATAAACAGACGTATGACAGCTACACCGCTGGTGCGTTCACACGCACGGGAAGAAACCGACAGCCGAGAGAACGTGCCGTCCAAGTTTTTGAAAAGGTGGCCAAACTAGACAAATACCGAATAGGTGTGCCCAAAAGTAAGCGGCAATGTTTGTCTTGCGAGCTACAATATTTGCACACGAAACAGTTTTTGAAGAGCGTTTGCAGAGTGTACGCGGTAGCGGCAATGCCGAATACGTTCTTAGTAAGAGTAAAATTCGGTATGCAAATAGATAGGAGCCCGAAGACTAAACAACATTTATTGCCCTCATCGCTTGCCCGTTTATTAATAGCCGGATGCTGCATAACCAAAACAAAAGTTCTACTGTTACATTAATGTGATGTGAATGAAGAATCTATACGCATTTCAATATGCTTCGGAGGCAGACTTGTTTCAATCATTCCTCCGCGTGTAAATATTGAAGTAGTAGTGAATTATGGGAAACAAGGTAAGATATCGCTTCGTCACATATAATACTCACGGGAATGGTTCATTCACCGCGCACTACACGTTATACACACCTAATGACGTCACTAGTACGTCTGAATCCACAAACGGCTTTATCTTGGTCTGTCTGTCTGCCTGTCTGTCTTTACATTTGTCTGTTTGATGCCGTTTGAGGTATCATAAGGGCAGACAAATGGGCAACCCCATCCGCAGCGCCCACCAATATTGCTCAAAGTTTATCGCTCATAGGTGTGCGATTGTCAATTGAAAAGCATTTATTGCGCATACCTGAGGCACCATAACAACACGTCGATGTTTTGTATGTCTGCCTTTATACTAGAAGAGGCACACACAAGTACTCTAAGGACTGTAGCGTTTATCGTGCTGCGATGACAGTGCAACGCGATGGTCAAAAAGGTAAGTGTTTTCAACGCTTTGCTACGACGACACGGTGGTGGCACCTACCCGTTGCGTATCGGAGGTGATAGACCTTCGAGACTCTCACGAATCTTTCTCCATGGACGTGCATGCCTTCGTTTTCGAAGGTAACTGCCAGATGGCGCTATGTATAACGTGCCTCGATGCGCTCGTTCGCCTCCGCTACATGCTCGAGGCACTCTAACGCAGCGACTGCAGAATACCATTCACCGATTTTCTTGCACAGAACAATAAATAAACGTTTTGTTGACTCTCTCTAGGCGCAAGACTATCATCTTTTGATGACATTTGCAGTGTAACATGCAGATTCGGGCCAATTTTTTTTAGCAGCCCATTGCTCTCCATCACAAAAATTCACCATCTCCGTGCACTCGCCATCAAGCCTCCTCCACAATGTCCATGTAGAAGCAGGCCGCGCTAACGCGTTTCCAGCGCGTCTATAGGATACAGATTTTCATCATGCACACCAGCGGCAAGCGATTACGCATCGGCCTATACCTGAAACATCACAAGACCAGCTGAGGTGAAATATACTCTAAATATATCGTTAAATATTATTATAACCATGTGCGTTAATTGTCAGAACCCTAACACAACGCCCCAATACTCCATTGCAGGCAGGTGGTGGCGGTGGTGGTGATGGTGGTGGGGCGATTGCCCGCCATGCAGGCCAGGCTAACCCCGCGTGCGGCGGCGGCGGCGGCGGCGGCGGCGGCGGCACCACCACCACCACCACCACCACCACCACCATTAGAAAAACAAGTGACAAGGAGTTGCATGTCATGCATGATCTGCTGCCGAAGAGCCCACTTTAGAACCTCGCTCAGACGTGCTGTGCAGAGAAGACGAGGTAAAGGCAGGCTTCCTGCATGCCTTGTGGTTGTTCGGTTGGAAAACTGTTTCCTCACTTAAAACAAAAACTACTTTTTTGAGACTTTCTATTTATTTAAGAGACAATCTATTCTGTACAACAATATAAAACTCACACTTTTACCTCAAATACCGCATAGCGAAAATTAAGATGCCATATGAGACAAAATGCTGTTTCTTCAGCTTTAATTGACACAATATTTTGGCAATTTTTTTGCTTAATTTGCTCCCAAAGTATTTTAATAATTTAATATAAGAATGTGTTAAGCAGAAAATGTAAATATATTTCTGGCAAAAACTTTATGATTTTTTACAAAAAACACTAAATATGCAAGATATTTCAATATTTCGTCTAAGAGAAAAAGAAAGCAAAAATAAAACAAAAATAAATAAACGATAATTGCCATGGAAGAGCAGTCCCTTGAGATCAGCGAGAAAATTGTTTCGTGTTAAATGTTCGAACCAGTAAAATGTAATGATTGTTTAGTGTGACGCAGTTTCACATGGGTGCCGACAGTTTGAAGCAGCCTCTAGGTCGCAAAAATATTTTTTGCGAATCATGACGCCTCAAAGGCTACTTTTGAGATTCACATATACCTGCGAAACTTTTACAGATTGATCAGAGACGACCGGAAGTTGACCGTGTACACACTTGATATAAAATCACCGTACAATATTGCTACATGCATGTATATTGATATTCTAGTGGGCAACGCGCGTATGTGCCTAACGAGGAAGACGAAGGGTTCTCTCCGCTCGATCGCTGGTGAACCGGTCGTGCCATTACCACTGCTTTTGAATACATCTAATCCACAGCTTCGTCGATACGGCGTCTCTTCTTTTGCGTAACATATTTGGTGGAGGTGCGGGGTAAAGGGTAAACGTCCTTTTTCGTGATTCTATGCAGATGGTGGTAATCCATGCAGAAGCGCCATGTGTTATGTTTCTTTTTAACGAGCACAACGGGGGACGCCCAAGGGTTCGGAGAGGGTTCAATAATTCATTAGGCTAGCATCTTGGTGACTTCATGTTGAACTACTTCACGCTCGGTGGCAGATACCCGGTATGGTTGCCGATGAATGGAATGAGAATCACATGTGTTAATGCGGTGCTTGACGAGTGAAGTCTGGTCGAGTGGACGGCTGTCGATGTCGAATATGTCGCGGTATGAAGCCAGAAGGTGGCATAGCGCGGCTGACTTTTCAGGTTTTAGGTCCGGGGCGATGATGGAGCGTAAGGTTGCATCCAGGCACGCGGAATCCTGCGAGTGACCTGGGTGATCGGAAAATACGTCTGACAGGTGACATGGTCGTCAATTAGGGTCTTAGCGTTATTTTCCGTAACAATATATATATATATATATATATATATATATATATATATATATATATATATATATATATATATATATATATATATTGCCACGCTGTGTTGGTGGCAGAAGACGAGAGCGAAGAAGTCAATGGCAGCTCTGGCTGATTAAACAGTCCTCCACTTCGAGTTCCTGCCTATCGTTTCCTCTCGCGACAGACTGGTGGACGTGCTGGGTACTGTACTGCAACGTCTTATGCCTGCTGGTCCTGAACCAGAAGCAACCACCACCAGTGCACCAGGATCTGCTGTTATCTATCGAAGCAGCCGCCGCCTTCAAGGACTACCACCACAGTACGGCCCCTTGGCAAGTTCCGTGAGGACAATGTTTGCCACATCCGCAACCCAAACCGAGCATGACCCACTCGCTAGCGTACCCTGTGTCATCAACACGCCTCGCACACCCAACCCATTCCACGGGGATGCCGGTGAGGATGTCGAAGACTGGCTTGACCATTTCGACCGGGTCGCTGCCATCAACGACTGGGACAATCGCCGTAAGTTGAAGAACGTGTATATCTCCCTCTTAGACGCGGCAAGAGTGTGGTATGAGAACCACGAAACCTCATTCACAAGTTGGCAGGAGTTCCATCGGCAGCTTCGCGAGGCGTTCAGTAACCCCGAACGGAAAGAGAGAGCGGAGCAGGCACTCTCTTCGCGATTTCAAATGCCGAACGAGAGCGTCGCCATGTTTGTTGAAGAAATGTCGCGATTGTTTCGACGGGCTGACCCCCACATGCCAGAAGACAAGAAAGTGCGCCTGCTAATGCGAGGCGTAAAGGAGCAACTTTTTGCGGGCCTTGTGCGCAACCCTCCTACGACCGTTTCCGAGTTCATACGTGAGGCCACAATTATCGAGCGCATGCTTCGGCAGCGGGTGTCGCAGTATGAGCGTCAAACGGCCATGTCCGCTGCGTGCTCGCTTATACCAGGAGGTGATAACAGGGAGGTCCTCACAGAACTCGTACGGCAAGTTGTACGAGAAGAACTTCGGAAATTTTATGCAGCGTCCCCTCCCAGTAGCGCTGCTCTTACGGACGTCGTTCGGAACGAAATCAGGCAGTTCGTTCACTCTGCACCACCATCGCAAGTCGAACCTCCCACGCTTTCCTACGCGGATGCCCTACGCGTCTCTACGCCACCGACGGCACATTTTGTTCATGCACCTACCGGGACCCCCAGACGCTTTCAAAGTCCAGCCCGTCGCCTGCCTTCTCAGACCGATTTTCGTCCTGGCCCGCGGAAGTCCACCGTCTGGCGTGCACCCGACAATCGTCCTTTGTGCTACCATTGTCGCGAAGTTGGACACATGTACCGCGACTGTTACTACCGACGAATAGGCCTACGCGGATTCCACCCAGATGCTCGTTGTCCACGCTATGGTGAGCGCCCACAGGAAATTGCGGATTACTTGGAGGGTAGTCATCACGCCCCTGTCCCGCCGCGACGACAGTCACGGTCACCATCACCCCGTCCGTCCACATCAACGCACCGCGCCCGACCCGCCTTTGGGTCCCCTGGTGTCAGTGGCGCAAGCCCACGCCGGGGAAACTGAAAACGGCGACCTCCGGAGGTGAGGCCGCTGTCACGCGAACCGACAAATACCCTCCGCCGCTGCCTTACGACGTGCCGTTAAAGCCTGTTTGTGAAACCGCCAACAGAACGTCCGCTGCCATTACTGTTTCCGTCGACTGTTATCCGGTGACTGCGCTTGTCGACACGGGAGCTGATTACTCGGTGATGAGTGCTTCATTGGCCACCCGTCTACACAAGGTGCTGACAACGTGGGACGGCCCTCAACTAATCACCGCTGGAGGACACCTCGTATCCCCAATAGGAAGGTGCACCGCCAGGCTTGAAATTTGTGCGTCGGCTTTTGTAGCATCATTCCTTGTACTGCCCAATTGTTCTCGGCCGGTCATTTTGGGCATGGATTTTCTGCAAGAGTATGGAGCGATAATTAATCTGCGTGATTTGTTCGTCAGTTTTGTTAACTGTGTATCTCCAGATTCCGACATCGAGAACGAACATCGTGGCGTGGCCTTACGCGTAGTCGATGATTGCGTCACGTTGCCACCTCGCAGTAGTATCTTCGTGCTTGTTGAGTGTCCACGGGAGCAGTCGATTACGGGCATCGCCGAAAGTAACCTGACGTTATTGCTTGATAGGGAAGTGGCAATTGCTCGAAGCCTCATTCAACTGCGAAATGGCCAGACTATGGTTTTAGTTACGAACTTCAGTGGAGAACACAGGCATTTTGCGAAACGCACAACCATAGCTTACTTGGATGCATTGGATGATTTGGACGCCTTCCCTTTGATTACGACGATCTCGACTGAGAACAGCTGCGATACTGACGTGACTAGTCGCCTCAACGTCAATCGCCAGTTGGAAGAACCTAAAAGGGCAAGGCTCCTCAGTCTCCTCTCATCCTTTAGTGACTGTTTTGCCACTACTTCGAAAGTCCGGCAGACTCCTTTAATCAAGCACAGAATTATCACTGAGCCCAACGTGCAACCCGTGCGCCAACATGCTTACCGCGTGTCGCAGAAGGAGCAAGATGCTATACGTCATCAAGTAAAACAAATGCTCGACGATGACGTAATTCAACCATCGACTAGTCCTTGGGCGTCACCAGTTGTTCTGGTTAAAAAGAAAGATGGTTCATTACGATTCTGCGTCGACTACCGCAAATTGAACAAGATAACGAAAAAAGACGTATATCCTCTTCCTTGTATTGATGACTCCTTGGATCGCCTGCGACACGCCCGTTACTTCTCTTCCATGGATCTCCGTAGCGGACATTGGCAGATTGAAGTAGATGAACGGGACCGAGAAAAAAACAGCGTTTATTACACCGGACGGTCTCTATGAATTTAAAGTACTCCCTTTTGGCCTGTGCTCCGCTCCAGCTACGTTCCAACGAATGATGGACACAGTTTTATGTGGCTTGAAGTGGTACTCTTGTTTAGTGTATTTAGACGACGTAGTCGTTTTTTCTACAACTTTTGAACAGCACATTGAGCGGCTTGAGGCAGTTCTTCTGGCTATTCGCACTGCCGGCCTCTCTCTGAAACCGGAAAAGTGTTGTTTTGGATATGAGGAACTAAAATTCCTTGGCCACATTGTCAGCAGCAGTGGTGTTCGCCCCGATCCTGACAAGGCTATGGCAGTTGCTTTGTTCCCGATACCGAAAACAAAGCATGATGTACGCCGCTTTCTGGGACTTTGTGCTTATTACCGCCGCTTCGTGCCAAACTTTTCGAAAATCGCCGACCCTCTACAACAACTCGTCAAGGATGACGTCGCCTTCGTCTGGGGTCCCAAACAATCCAGCGCTTTCCGCGACCTTCAACAACGCCTACAAACGCCACCGATCCTAGGTCACTTCGACACCGAAGCAGACACAGAAGTCCGCACTGACGCGAGCAACCTTGGCCTCGGAGCTATTCTCGTGCAATATCAAGATGGCGTGGAACGCGTCATCGCCTACGCTAGCCGCACGTTGTCATCTGCGGAGAAGAACTACTCGACGACTGAAAAAGAATGTCTGGCGGTTGTATGGGCCATAACGAAATTCAGGCCCTACTTGTACGGACGCCCCTTCCGAATCGTAAGTGACCACCACTCTCTCTGCTGGCTAGCGAATCTGAAAGATCCTTCGGGCCGTCTCGCAAGATGGAGCCTTCGGTTACAAGAGTTTGATATAACGATGGTTTTCAAGTCTGGCCAGAAACACACCGACGCTGACTGTCTTTCCCGCGCACCCGTCGAGGTCGATGAAGAAGGCAATGATGAAGACTTCAGCTGCCTTGCTATTCTCGCATCATTAAACGTGGCTGAGCAGCAACGCGAAGACTTAGAATTGCAACCACTGATCGAATACCTTGAGGGACGTCGCCCACAACCCCCACATCAGTTCGCGCGTGATTTGTCATCTTTCTGTTTACGCCAAGGCATCCTCTACAAGCGCAACTTTCACTCAACGAAAACTGTTTACCTCCTCGTCGTTCCTGCTGCTCTCCGCGATGATGTTTTGCGTGCTAGTCACGACGAGCCATCGTCAGGGCATCTTGGCTTCGCGCGTACTCTGGCGCGGATCAAGAACAAATACTACTGGCGGAAACTTACGAAAACCGTCCGGCAGTACGTCAAGGCATGCACAGCCTGTCAGCGCCGCAAAACTCCAACGACGAAACCAGCCGGTCTGCTTCAGCCTTTGCGAACCCCCCACGAACCTTTTGAAAAGGTCGGGATGGATTTACTCGGGCCATTTCCGAAGTCTACGGCTGGTAACCGCTGGATTGTGGTTACCACCGATTACTTGACCAGATACTGCGAAACACAAGCCGCCCAGCGAGCAACTGCTTCCGAGGTGGCTGACTTCTTCATCAAGAACATCGTTCTCCGCCACGGTGCTCCCGCTGTCGTCATCACAGATCGTGGTACTGCTTTTACGGCACAGTTGCTCCGACAGATCCTGTTGCTGAGCGGCACGACGCACCGAACAGCAACTGCGTACCACCCACAGACTAACGGGTTAACCGAACGTCTTAACAAAACGATTGCAGATATGCTTTCGATGTATGTCGCCAAGGATCAGAAGAATTGGGATGAAATCCTCCCGTATATAACATTTGCCTACAATACGGCTTTGCAGGAAACCACCGGCTTTGCTCCTTTTCGTCTGGTTTACGGCCGCGACGTCACCACAATGCTTGACACCATGCTGCAACCAACTCTGCCGGACACGATCACCCCGGACGCAGATGTATTTGTTCAGCGTGCCGAAGACGCCCGGCAGCTGGCGCGCTTTCGCATTTTATCGCGGCAAAATCAAGATGCTCTCCGGTACAACACCCACCACAGAGCAGTAATATACGAACCCGGAGACCTAGTCTGGGTTTGGACTCCTATACGTCAACGTGGACGCTCAGAAAAATTGTTATGTCGGTACTTCGGACCCTACCGAGTTCTTCATCGCCTCGGCGAAGTGAACTACGAAGTTGTCCCAGCAGACACGTCACACCGTTCTCGCAGACCCCGCTCCTCGGATGTGGTTCACGTCTCCAGGATGAAGCCGTACTATTCTCGTTGACTGCAAGACAAGAACTTCGTGATGTGACAATATCCTTCAAGACAATTGCACATTACTTTCTTGCCTCTTTATTTTTCATCTCGTCCTTTTTCTTTTCAATGGACACAGACATTTCTTACTACCTTTCGTTGTTTTTCGGAGCCATGGCATTCATTCGATGCTTCTTCTTCTTTTTTTTTTCATTGGGGAGAGGGTAATGCCACGCTGTGTTGGTGGCAGAAGACGAGAGCGAAGAAGTCAATGGCAGCTCTGGCTGATTAAACAGTCCTCCACTTCGAGTTCCTGCCTATCGTTTCCTCTCGCGACAATATATATATATATATATATATATATATATATATATATATATATATATATATATATATATATATATATATATATATATATATATATATGTGTGTGTGTGTGTGTGTGTGTGTGTGTGCTGTGCTGGTAACCTTACCGGCCAGTGGCCAGCCGTCTGATTACCGACGTGACAGCGCCAGTTAACTTACAAGCGCCTCCCTTAAAACTACCATGCCATGTGCGAGCGGCCATAGTTTCAGTGAAACACTTTTTATTTTCATTGATTTCAATGCTTCTCTTTGCGAGAAAAATTCACGCAGCTAGCCATTATGACCCCAACTGATCGAAGAGTCCCAGTGACTGACCATGAATGAGCCCGTCAAAGCTGCTCTCAACCTCAGCAAAAAGGCAGCCATGCATTTCCTTCAAGACGCTCTCCTGAACTACCACATAGGACTGACAGGTGGGTGAGTTGGCGCGCATGTAATGTTTATTAATAATAATAATAATAATAATAATAATAATAATAATAATAATAATAATAATAATAATAATAATAATAATAATAATAATAATAATAATAATAATAATAATAATAATAATAATAATAATAATTGTCGAGTTGTTAACGTCCCAAACTACGATATCTTTATGAGAGATACCACAGTGAAGGGCTCGAGAAATTTCAGCCATCTGGTGTTTTTCAAAGTATGCGGTCGTCAAGCATTCGCGCCTGCATCAAAAACACAACTGTGGTGACTGGCATTCGTTCCCGCAACCTGAGGGATTGCAGTCGAGTGCCTTAGCCACTATAGACTACCGAGCTGGTTTGTCTAATAATACGAATGAATGTTTAATAAAACGGTGCAAAAAAGGCAAATAAACAAAAATACTGTGTGTTCATGTGGTAAAAAGTCTTTTCATGTTGTTTGTTGCGCCATTTTCTTTAAATGAAATGAACAACCAACATTCGAAGAAACACACCAGTACCCTCCTTCCTATCACTTCCCTGTTTCTTAGACCCGACATACCGCATGGTTTCAGCCCCTTTCCCATTTTACTCCATAGAACAAGCACCCTCTAGGGTTACAGGAAGCACCATATTCCCACACCTATACTTACACACACATCTCTCTCTCTTTCTTTCTTTCTATCTCATTTTTTGTTTATTTTTTAGTGTCCACTTTCTTGGAAGCGGTGGCGTAATTTCTCAAGCTATTACGATCAGGTTGCTGTAAACACTGTAATATGAGTGCAGGCTGTTTTCGCAGAAATTCCCATATAGTTATAACCGTGTGTACAAATGCGCTTTTAGCGTCTTCTCCGAAAATACGGGCTCTTTTTTGCTTGTTTTAATTCTTAAATTTAATCACTTTTTCTCTCTCTATTTCGTACTAATTTCATTTTCTATGTTACACACAATGACTTAGTATGGCGTTGTACTCATGACAAACAGTCAGAAATCCAGAAATCAAAGTGCCGTCTTTTCGCTCTCCTCAGAGCGTTCAAATTCAATCATAATATCTTAATATTGATAAAGCCTCCTCGGTGTTTCTTTATCAGCCTTTTCAATTTTCCTCTGTCGCTTTTATATATTTTCAGAAATATGTCACTAGGTACATCGATATAATAAATAAGCAAACTGTCTTTTTTGTGATTACGATATGATTTCATTACCTCTCACCCGAAAAAAAATATAGCTTCCTTCCACTTTCCATTTTCATGAATAAATACATACTAGAGCTCAAAAATACCTTTAAAGAATTTACCTTAGTAACAGCGACTGCGACTGCTTTGCTGTCTCTTTCTTTACGGTTTCTTGACAACTCTCTCTTTGAAGTCTTTTTTTTTGTAGTCCTTGATTGTTCCTGCTTTGTAATATGTCCTGTTTTTCCCGGTAGGTGAACAATTATCGCCTAATGTTTTCTTGGCATTCTGCGACCACCGGCGCGTTAGTTCTAGGGCTCACCATACAGCCGATAATGAACGCACGAGGACTTTAATTAATTGAGCACTTGGTGCTGCTTGCAGTCTCTTTTTGCGCCTGCTCTTGTATCCGGTCCCAGCACCTGCCCGCTGGCATTTTGGTTCCGCTTTCCATAATGCAAATTTGCCGCGTCCGCGTGCACAGTGGCGCCCAACTTAAACACTTCAGTGTTATGCGCTCGTCGCAGTTTCCCTAACCCGGGTACAAAACACAGTGACGCTAAACCAACAAGTGATGTGCGCGTGTGGATGAGCGAAGCTTTTGTTTATCGTATGGTGAACAAATTTTCGCTGGCACTCACCTTGTCTAGCAAAGGTGCTGCGTTCCAACGCCACAGACACGATCTCCCGAAATGACAGTCTGTCAAAAACGTGATAGACAAAATATTGTTTCTGTCAAATACGCGATAGACGAAAGATCATTAACAAATGGGATTTTACGTCGCAAAACAATGATATGATTACGAGGGACGCTGAATTGGAGGGCTTCAAGAATTTTGACGATATGGTGCTCTGTTAGCGTGCACTGCAGTCTCTCACAGTACATGGGCTCAAGAATTTCGCCTCCATCTAAATGCGACCGTTGCGGCTGGGATCGATTTCGGTACCTTTGGGTAATAAGCAGCCGATTATCGTAACCGCTACACCATATAGACACAAAAAAGGAACCCGAAAGAAGTGTGTCTCAACGTACTTGTCTATAGCTCGAAACGAATGCATCCCATTTCACGAATATCTCATCACCGTCAAAGTATGACAACCCGATTCAAATATCTTAGTACTTGCAGCTTTCCGTTGAAGCACAAGGATGCACGCATGAAAAAGACGCACAGGCATACACAGAACAAGCGTGAACCAACAACCAGCACAGTTGTTACGCTTTTGTGTTTGAGCATCGGATACCATATAGCAATTTAATGTAAACGATCAATTCATTTCTGCGATTGATATGGCTTTACAGTTGGTTTCTACGTTTTTTATGGTTTTACAGTTGGAACAACTGACAGACCTCATAACAGGAGGTGGGTGTCTTGCCCTATTTTTGCGGTTCGATATTTTATTCATTTTCATTCAATTTTCGTTTGTCCCTAGCCCACCCGATACGAAATCTGTTTGGCACAAGGTTTATTTGTGAAAGGTTTCCATAGGGTCTGTCGTAGTCTACGGCCGGTAACAACTTTCATGCATGACACCACGAGTGCTTCTTATTCACTACCAGCTTGACCTTCCTGGGTGATTTCAAGAAAAACTCCTGGTATTTTGAGGTCACCTCCATCGCTCACAGGCTATATATGACATAGAAATCACTAAAATTCTGTTGGATTTTTCACTATAGTTGGGTTTAAAGGAGATTCTTGAAACTAACACACGAGAGGATGCAGTAATAGATTTATGTTTTGTTAGCACTCTCCCTTTAGACAATGGTTCTGAATGCGAAGTTTTTTATGGTATTTCATACCCAAGGCCTTCCTGTGCGTACTAACCATCATGTTTATTCTACAATTACCGATGTTTCACGAGCTGATGACATGCCTATTCTTGACCTTCATGCGATTACTTTGATGATATAGAACACCTCACTGAATATAATTACGTGGATTCCACAGGGGCGTCCTTTAAAAAGGCTGTTGAAATTGGTATTGAGCGCTTAGTTTCGATAAAAGCACAAAATAAAAACCACCATCTTACCGACCAACCGGTTAATCAAAAGGAATAGACGAATTGTACAGCGATATGTATTTTTTCGAGCCTCTACTTTGTATCAAAAATCAGTGTGGCTGAGTGACGCAGCAGCGAATATTTATGTAGAATAGCTGAAATGCATGTTATACCTACGTCTGGCAGAGCACGAGACTCATTTGTCCAGCCAACTTTTCCTTCTTTCGCCCAGCTACCCGATGTGTACGAAGTGTCCCAGTTTGCGTCCGTCAAAGCCCTTCTGTATATATAAGACAGGGCAACACCGAAGCTTCCCATTTAAGTCCATCTGAGATGCACAGCATTAGATTCTGTTTCACTTGAACGAATAGAAGACTTCATTCAGTTGATTCCATGAAGAAGTGAAAAAAGATTTATCACTGTCGATAACAATAGCGAGTTTGTGCGTGTGTTTTTATGCGCGCGTGTGTAGACACCCACGAAACATTGAAACACTTAAGGGCTCCGCACCATACACACAACACCCCCCTTGGCTAGACCAATTTAGTCAACCTTATCAGCAATGGCAGAAACTGTCAAATGCGCCATAGAGTCCCCAAATTCATGTGATACATGACTAGAATAACCGCCGTGACAACCTGCAGGCAAATATTTGTTTGTCCTTCGTTTACTGTTTGTTTCCTCGTACGCCTGCGCATGAAACGCAGGGATAAAATATCGGTTGAATTGCTAATCCATAACATACACCAGACTGTACAAGAAACGACGCACGCAATCATGGCTTGGTATGCGTTAGGAGAACTTGTGCGTTTGCGTTCCGGTAACACATAATTAATGTACAAAAATGTAATCACCAAGAAGAAAAAGTAGCACAGATGTACATGAGAAAACGACAGAATCTATAGAATTGCTTGTTGAGAGATATACTAACAAAATAGCAAATACCGCCTCTTGTTTGTGTTTTCAGTGCATTTTATTATTATTATTATTATTATTATTATTATTATTATTATTATTATTATTATTATTATTATTATTATTATTATTATTATTATTATTATTATTATTATTATTATTATTATTATTATTATTATTATTATTATTATTATTATTATTATTATTATTATTATTATTATGTGTGTTAGGATTCCTTTTGCTTCAGCTTATAGTGCATGTGTGTGAGTGTGAGTGTGTTTGCGTATGCTTGGCACGAAATGAGCAAGCATCGGTCGATTCACTTTGACCTTTTTAGGCTCTAAACATAAGTTTTTCTGTGCCTCGTTCGGCTATCACTGTGCCATTTTTATACTGGTTATTACAAATAAATTTGATAAAAATATACGTACTACCAATCACGGGTATTGTGTTGTACTGCAAACATTAATTCGTGCCACTGAACATGCAAAATAAACGAGATGAATACGCTACTGAGCAAAGCACGTCTACGTTCTGGCTGAGGCAAACAAAACTCTGCCTCAGCGGTATTTTACAACCACCTGCGTTGGCTAATGACAAGAAAAAATGCATAGATAACGCTTTTTTTTATTCCCGTCTCACCAACTCTCCAAAAGATGTTGAAAGAGAAGCGGGCTTTCTCATTTGCATATAGCCCACCTGAAACTCGAGTGCTGTCAGTACAGCGGTTTTACCTCAGGTTCAGACATCGTGGGCGTAGGCGATCGACTCTACCACTCCCGGGCCGTGAATTCATTATTCATCCCGCATACGAGCGGGTGCTTGTTCGCATCATGCATTCGCTGCGAAAAACTACAGAGCCACATGTGCGGCGGGAGATCTATCAAAGATCACCGTGTCTCGCCATACACAAGCCGACTCCGATGGGAACAAAAGCACGTGTCGTAAGGTTTTACACTTTTAAAAAGATTTTTGTTTATTTTTTCCCGTTTTCCCGTTCAGTCGCGGCCTACAAGCCTGACACAATTTTGTTGTCGCTGCCTTTACAATAAGGTTAGCGACATGTTTCTCAAATCCTTCCTCAGCGACGTGGCGTTCTACGCGCACCCCACTCCCCACGCTCGTCTCGTAGATCCGTTTCACTGGAGCGACAGACGCAGAATGTGACTCCTCAGCTGACAGGCCTGACGTTCGGGAGGCTTTAGACGCGCGCTCTGCAGCAACGTCTCTGAGCCTCGTCGCGGCTTCAGACGCTGCACACCGCGGCGTAGCGCGTTCCTTTCGTGAACGTCTTGTTTTCAGGCGCCTGTCAATCGCCCCTCAGCGAGCGTTGCTTGTCGGGGCGCGGCAGTGATGCTCGCTGAGATTCGCAGCTTTGTCTTCGTCAGAGAGAGAAGCTCAGACGCCCGTTCGCGGCCTGTATGGCTGCAGCATTGTAGATGCTGTTACCTCATAGACGTGGTCACCAATGCGTGCGGGGATAAACTGAAGGCACGAACATTTTCTAATAAGTCACTGCTTATCACCTTTACGCTATTCAATAATGTTACTCTCACGTGATGTAAGGTTTTCAACCACGTATTGTAATGCAAAAAGCTTACATAAACATCGCGATATTTTATATACAGGGCGCTCCCCGCCGCGGTGGTCTAGTGGCTAAGGTACTCGGCTGCTGACCCGCAGGTCGCGGGCTCGAATCCCGGCTGCGGCGGATGCATTTCCGATGGAGGCGGAAATGTTGTAGGCCCGTGTGCTCAGATTTGTGTGCAGGTTAAAGAACCCCAGGTGGTCAAAATTTCCGGAGCCCTCCACTACGGCGTCTCTCATAATCATATGGTGGTTTTGGGACGTTAAACCCCACATATCAATCAAATTATATACAGGGCGCTCTAATGTGATAACATTAAAGAGCTCATTTCGCAGGAATCGGGGCATTGGTGTCGTTCGTTGTGATTGAAAAATAATCATCTTGTGCGTGACCAACAAACTGACCGAAAAAGATGCAAATAAAATAAACAATAAAACAATCTGGGTCCGAGTGAGGACCGAACCCTGGTCGTTTGCGTGGTGAGCGGGTGTTCTATGACAGACCCATGGTTGTCAATCAAGACAATTACTGCTCTGATTGTGTAAACAGGGAAGATATATTCCTCTGCGCGTCAGAGCATGCGATTATATTAATAACTCGATGGTTTTGAAGCGGGTCACCCACTACGAAAGGCACACACGTTACTGCCCCTATTTTCATAAGACCACAAAGTGAGTGCATTGGAAGCTCGAAAAGATTTCGTCCACTGAGTGTTTGAAATACGCACTATGCACTGGTTGCACGCGACGTCATTTTGAGCTAGCAAAGTGAGCGACCGCCATGTTTGTCAGCACTGAGTCAGGCTTGTCAATCTGCGCGTGCATGTAGTACCGCGCGTGCATGTAGTACCGTCATTCAAGTGATATGGCGTGAGAAAAACGTGCACGCGCTTTTCCCGTTCTACCATGAAGAGCTTGTGGTACCGACTAATGTACGTTACCGAGCAAAAATTCATATGTGTGATGGCATCGACCCGTACAAAATGCGCATCGGTAACGATGCTACGCCAAACGTCGATCTGACATTGCTAACTATTTGGTGCTTTCAACAAGTCATGTCACGCTGAAATAAATGAAGTTGTGGAAGCTGCTGAACGGCCAACTCTACTTCCCGAGCAGATGGGTGATGAGCATGGCAGCAAAGCAGCTTCCATCACGGCGTGTCTAAGCGAGGTTAGTTATGACGCTATTTCACGTTACGGTCGAAGTAAATATGCATGGGCTTCGACAGGATCTACTGCTGATGGTTCAACGCGCTCTCATTATATGCCTGTGCCCGGCAGTTCGAGCGATATGTTTCAGACTCCGTGAACGGCGTGCCCACGGCGACTGCACACAGCGTGTTCGTGTGCCGCTTTTTAGAGCTCTAAGAACGCGCACATGCAGCGGTAGTAGTCCGGTAAGAACGACCGTGGCCCAGCAGTAGGCTCGGTGCCCAGTCGGGGTTTGCACTGTTCATTAAATTCGCGCGTTGTTCTATGAAAGAATACGCGTTCACATATCCTTTGCTTTGAGACTTCGTATCACAATACGACATGTGGTTTCACGACGGGAAAAGGTCATTTGTACATCGCTGAGAGTATAAGTAGCATACTGCAGAAGCGACGTGATCACGTGGATCATGTAAGTAAGCGCGTAATCTCAGCGAATGCTATGTATTCCACGTGCAGTTTGAAGCTAATGGATCTCGCCATTGTGTTTGTTCAATAACCAAAGGGTAACAGGGAGTGACTACCGCATCTGTACTGCTGCGATGACATGGCGACTTAGAAGCACCATTGGTCTTTCTCGTTCATCGCCCCACCGCGGTGGTCTAGTTGCTAAGGTACTTGGCTGCATACCCGCAGGTTGCGGGATCAAATCTCGGCTGCGGCGACTGCCTTTTCGATGGAGGCCAAAATAATGTAGGCCCATGTACATTGATTAAGTGCACGTTAAAGAAACCCAGGTGGTCAAAATTTCCGTAGCCCTCCGCTACGACGTCTCTCATAATAATATAGTGGTTTTGGGGTGTTAAACCCCATATATCAATCAAATCAATCAATCAATCATTTCTCGTTTGTCACCGTAAGCGTATGACGATCACGCAGCTCAGGAAAAACAAATTGCGTTCATCTGCAGTGCTGTCGAAGTCGGGTGCACAGGCCAGCACTGCACGCAGACGTAGCGTCCTCCGTTAAGGTCAGAGGTCACCACGTGGGAGCTTAGCAAGAATAAAGCAAACGAATAAAAGTGGGCATGTAGCTAGAAGAGAGCCTCTCTTCTAGCTACATGCCAGTTTTTACTGGGCACAGCTTTGCGTATAAACAAGAGTTTTATGTTTTTGTTTTGTATTCACGACATTCAAGATTGGTGCTGCATACCTCTATTTGCAGTAAGACTAGGAGTGTGTAACGAGATGCGCCTTGAAAGAAAAGAAGCGGATTGTGGTAGTTTGTATTTTCACAAATGATGTTTTGGTCATGTACAAGGGCTCATTTACGGAACGAAATCTACGATAGTTTGGCGTACTCAAGTGGCGAAGTGAGTGAGTGAACGAGTGAGTGAATGCATGAGTAAGTGAGTGAGTGAGTGACCGAACAATACGCCTTCGCTAACGCAATGCCACTAAAGAGCTGTTTCTCTGACCACATCGCTGATGGGTTATGAGGTTTTAGAATTATTTTTGCGCAAAGTCACAGTTTTATATAATCTAACACACTGCAGTAAACTTCAGGTGGTTGCCTAGAGATGGTTTTTGTTTCCCTTTTATGAAAGATTTCAATAAGCCATTTTCAGAATGCGCCAATCTTTGACATTTGTTTTAAACATGTTCTTTCTCCATAGCTCGATGACGTTGAGGTTTCGAAATGATACAAGGAGTTTTGTTTTTGCTGAGTTCTGAATTGAGCTAGTTGCTACTCGCTGAAGAAACTTTGGCTCAAAATAAAGAAGGGTACCTAGCGCAAAAGAACAGGGCGGGCGCCTTCCTGTTATGTGTGCTCGTTTGATGTAAGCCTACAGTTTCTTCAGTAATGAAGTTCATTTCACATACTTACACGCGGGTTAGCTAGCTAAACCGATGATTCTTCGCCCTCGGTTGTTGGAACGTCTTTCTGTTCTGCTCGGCGGCTGAGTCTCCCGAGCCAGCCACTGCCTCTCTCGCTTTTGCTAGCGGTGCCGTCTGGTTCAGCAGGGTACAGCACGAACCTGCTGAATAATCTCTCTCACAGAAACATTACGCAGGTGTCCCAATCATCCCACCTGCCCCGTGGGTGGAGAGCAGTTGTCGGTACATACACCACGACAATGTGGACGAAAGTGGTTAAAACCGGTTCTAAAGCACCTGTTCAACGCATTCATGTGCTCACATTCTGACTTATTCACCCTCTTCAAGCGCGGGTGTTAAGACACAGAGCTCCTCAACGTAGGGCCGTAGTTTTGAAAGCCGCCTGCGCCAACAATTTATATCCTGTTTTATTCATTTATTCATTTATATTCATTCGCGTTATGTGACAGGCGAACAGGCATACAAGTTTTTTTTTTGAAGACGTTGTAGGCATACTTGCAAATAAAAAAAAAGAACGTGTTTAGAGGGTAACACGGTCGTTGGCTTCTAACCACGGAGTAAGAGGTTCATACCCCACGACCAACGTTTCCTCAAATGTATTTTCATTTTAAAGTGGTTCCTCCGAGTGTCGGCACTGAACAACACACGTATTCACTAGCTAACTCCAAGAGGGGGGGGGGGAGAAGAGGGGATAAGTAACTTTTGTTGTGATACTATCACCATTACGTTTCATAGAAAGTG
The DNA here is from genome assembly GCA_013436015.1 of Rhipicephalus annulatus. NCBI lineage: Eukaryota > Metazoa > Arthropoda > Arachnida > Ixodida > Ixodidae > Rhipicephalus > Rhipicephalus annulatus. The sequence goes on along the minus strand of WOVY01009828.1, from coordinate 141,536 downwards.
CAGGAGAGATAACATAGCCTAGTAGATTCTATGTGCGTGTGATAGCGTGCGAGCGCCGCCGACAATCACAGCTGAAACGTAGGGGAAAGGAATTGGACGTGCGCGAAAGGCCGATGGTGGTGCCCTTCAGGTGGTGGGCGGTGTGGCTTCGGCAGAAACTGCGTGCTTTGAACGTCTGGATGCGGTTGAGCGAGGCCTACCTTGACAGTGATCACCGATCAGCCATAATCTTCATACCTTTGTGTAGGCTGTGGTCTCAGTGTTCACTTCGCGTTGAAGCGATAGACAGAACGAAGGTCATTGCGCTCGCTGCAGCGTCCGCGTTTCCTTACGCCATCATTTTGTTGAGTTGCACTATAGGTCAAATGCTAGGTAGGTTAGCTTCTAGCATTACTTCCTTTTAAATGCGCTGCTATTGTATTCATTGCTAAGGCTTTGTGGTAAGAAACCGCGATTTCTGTCTTGCTTAAGGGATGAGACAAAGCCACTATGTGGTTAGCCAAAGACAGACGGATGCAAAATACTCAATCTTAGGTTCAGCGATACCAACTGTCGAGGAGATCTCCTAACATGTAACCACTGGGAATGTGGAAGCTGTAGCAAACAGGAGCCGCTTACATCGCTGTGTTTGACAACTGATTGTCATATGTCCGCATCGGATGACCTGCCAAGTTTACAGCTAGCGAAAAAAAAAGACTTTTTAAGTTCGCATTTTTTTAATAAAGCAGCGAAAAGGCGAAGCTGTGTTTCACACATGGCATCTCTCAAATGATTCAAGGTAGTTCGCTAATAGCCCTGGAGTAGAAAGATGCTGCGGTGCCACCTCTCAGAATGTCATGAAGTGATCGTGTATTTAAGGACAAACATCTAGAAGCCAGAGCTGAAACGTAGTCAAGATGCCGAAGCCATGTGAAAGGCTGCGCTCCTGTCAACGCTCTCCGGGGTCATAAAACTGAAGGTACATACTTTTCAAGACGAAACAGGCCGTTTCGTGGTTCGAGTAGCTGTCATGAACTCCTTTGAAAGGCGGCGACAAATTTTATCGAACGAGAGTCGCGACGCTATTCTTCGTGTAGTCGCGTTGAAGCCCCGCTTCTTGAAAGCGCACACTTTTGTGGGCGGTGCCCCCCTTTTTTTAGGTTTATGTGAACCAACACTCGAGGGCGGTTGTCTTTCTCTTCTTTCGCACGATTTACAGTATACAGTTGAACGTCCACGCTGACCGCGAAAAATGAACGCTCGTAAAAGAGGCAATGATTCTGAATAAAACAAAAAAGACAGGGACAAACTTTGGGCTTTTTGAGAGTAATACGCGTGGTGCCCACAATAGTGTCACTCGATTCGTTTGCAGTGAGCTATCGTAGACAGTGCATCGTGAGGTTAAGGATCACCACGCGCTGCGTATTGCGCAGTGTTCGTCTGCCACGCGCTACGACCTCTTAGCCGCACTTTACGCTCAGACGGTTCAATTCCCGAGTGAGCGAGCGTATAATGCAGTCATGCAGGCATCTATAATGCAGTCATGCAGATATATGTGCAAGCCATGGTGAACTGTGGGGACATGCAGAAATCTGCGGCAAAAATACAGGAAAGGAGGCATGTGTGCATTTCAACACGATCATGTCGAGCACCTCGTTTCACAGAAGTTTCGGCGTTGGTGTCGTTGGTTTCGAGGGAAAACTAATCTCGTCCGTGACTGACAAATCGATTGATTTGTGGGGTTTAACGTCCCAAAACCACCATATGATTATGAGAGACGCCGTAGTGGAGGGCTCCGGAAATTTTGACCACCTGGGGTTCTTTAACGTGCACCCAAATCTGAGCACACGGGCCTCGACATTTCCGCCTCCATCGGAAATGCAGCCGCCGCAGCCGGGATTTGAACCCGCGACCTGCGGGTCAGCAGCCGAGTACCTTAGCCACTAGACCACCGCGGCGGGGCGACTGACAAATCGAGAAATATACTTTTAAAGTAAATAATACCATGTTTCCGTTCGAAGTGAGAATCTAACCCAGGCCGCCTGCATGGCAAGCAGGTATTCTACCACAAAGTAACGTCATTGCTTGAAACAGCTTCGAAAAAAAAAAAACACTACATGAATGCCATGTAGTGGCAGGAGTGTCCTTGACGTATTGCGTGGAAGAGTCCCAAAATTGCACCAGGTGTCACTACAAATGGTTTCAAGCTTCCCGCCTTTTACACGTAGCACCTTACGGATGCTTTGACAATTAGCACAATGATTACCAATGACGTAGTGGGCACTTGGAAACTGCACATCCAGTAGACATCCTAGGATAGTTTTAAGCGATCAGTGTTAAGCGCCCAAACATTTGTTTCTTTGCGGCATGATTGGAGGTAATGACCACGTGGCCCGATTACGCTATCGCGTTCTACTGTTGAAGGCGAAGCTCAAGCGCCGTTTATGTTTTTTCTGTATTGATCACAGCGTGCAAAGCGTGGCTGGCTGATAATGTGTTTTGCCATGCAGCGGGCGCTTTGAAGATGGCAAGTCTCGAACTGCTGTTCAGCAGATGGTGTCCCTTTTATATAGCGCTGCCCAGTCCTTTTCACAGAGTAGGCTCGGTAAGGATCGCATCCATACAAAATATAGAAGGCAGATGAATTAAGGGCTCGTTTTCGTTTATCAGACACCATCTAATGAAACAAATAAGTAGGACAACTGGCGCGTTATTTAATGGCTGTATGTTCAGTCGCCACTTTCATGTCTCCACATTTATAACGTAATTACTACACATACTACAGACGTCCTTCATACCGTCCTTGGCTTCATTGTATGTTGCTTCCATTGGGTTATTGATAAAAAATTACGTAAACCCTGGCCGAAAGATAGTTTGCATAAATCAGTCAATAAGTAAAAGTTATATCAGCACCAAGTCCATTCACATAGAGAAGACGACACAAAATACAGTCCATACACGTAGAAGAGGTTAATTTACAATTACATTTAGACATTTAAAGCAGCAGGAAGAGCTAGGTACTTATTGCTCATCAAAAGTGGTCACCAATTTGAATTACGTTTCTTTGGCGATGGCCTTGGAAAATAAATTCACAATTTGTTGTTTATTGTGGGCGCACATCAAAGTGAAAATTATAGTACTACCTACAGCGCCCCTTACGGACCTGCTTCTATCCTCATTGAATAATTATCAGTTCCAAAACAGCTGACATCAAGTGGGCGTGTAGCTTGATCGTAGAAGACATACTGCATAGGGCTGAATCTTGCCACAGAAGCAGCGGAGGAACTCGTGATACAATCAGAGGGAGCGGAAGGGTCTGCACTTTATTTAGGTATATGTATACCCGTATATTTGTGATTTTTTTTGGTTGCATAAGTTATGTTTCAACTTACAAACCACATTATCGTCCACAATCAAGGAAATAATCAAATCGTCGTCCGGACTTGGCTGCGGCAGACTTGAAGCATTAAAGTCACTAAGAAAATTGGTGCATGTTGTCTCTTTCAGAGAAGTTGAATTTTTGCGTAAAATCCAGTGGTGTTAAGTTACTCAATAAAGAACGCCTTCTTCTGGAATGATTGCCGCTGATGCCATCAAAATTTAACGCAACATTGCACGAGAAGCATCTAGCATATTTTGATTGTTTAAAAGATAAGCTTCCAGACTCCAAATTACTTTCGCCCACTCACCGCATGCGCATGTGCACTACCGGCTGTTCATTTCTCTAGCAGAAAAGTATGAATAGCCAATCAGAAACGGATGCTAATACCTCAGCCCTGACTACACTTAGTGCGAAGGAGCATGCACCACATGCGCATGTCGATGAGGTTCTATAAATCTGCGTTATGCGAAAAATAGCCGAAAAATGAAGAAAACACATAGACACTACAACAAGTATGCCTGATAATTAGGCTGAATGGGCGAAATGACCAACCTGTAAAGGGTACATTTTTCAACACCTTCAGCTTATCTTGCATTACCTTTTAAAAGGCAGGGCTGTAGAATAAATAATAATAAAACAATTCACATCTAGACTTCACTGCGGTAAACGAGGGCTCTTATGCGGCAAAGACCACGTGCCTTACTTATGCAAGCTGTGTATTTTTTTCTCAATTCTTATTTCACATTTGCTTTCCCTTTTGTTGATTGTTCGTGCTGCTTTTGTTTAGCTGCAGCGGCATGTAAAAAGAAATATTTTAAGCAGGAACGCCCCGTGTTTGGGGTGCATAAGTTTGTTTTGTTAGGAGCACAACCTACCCTTTCTTTATAATAGTTTGAAAATCGCATTTGAATAGTTTTTAATGAAGATAATAATTCTTTTACAATATGTCCAGAATTATTCACACTAAGCAAGTCCTATGGGCTTCATTGTTGCTATTGCATTCATGAGAAACAATCATTAGGTTTTTCAGTGTTCATCGTTTCCTGAAGGCCAGAAGTTGGGAATATTTGTTAATATGGGAAGAAAACAGAAGAGAATATCCCACCATTTGAAAAGACTAAAATTTTTGTTTTCGCTCAAAAATATTCTTTTAGCTATAAACCCAAGTCATGATTTAGAACCATTTGCAGCTCGAGAAACCCGGCATCGTCACGCTCACGTATTAACACCTTATCGTACAAGAACTAATTTTTCAAGTATTCCTTTTTTCCACGCACCATAACTGATTGGAACAACCTACCCTTTTCACGTCTTTCTAACGCCAATCTTTTAGAACATGTAATCATTTCACCCTACAGTCATTCATATATTATATTTATACCTTCATTAGTTGGTTATCTCGTGCTCCCTGATCCACAGTCTAATAAACTATGACAAACACTTTTGGAAAGAGTTTATTTCTTTTTTTTTCACGAGCATGTGAGTATCTACATATCACGTGCTCTTAATAACCTGTCTTTATCATGAAATACGTGAAGTTCTTACGTTTCACTATATTTAGATGTCTACTTTTGATTTTTGGCTACTTTTGGTGTCTACATTTTGCATTGTTCCTTCTTAACAATTGTACGGTGGCGCCTTCCTTCTTTTCATGATTGTTATTTGTTTTATATTTATTAGTGTTGTTTTTACTCAATATGCATTACTGACATTTTCTAACGCTTGTAAGCGTTTCATGTTGTTCATATGCATTTCATTGGACATTGGCCCCCTGCTTGGGCCCCTTTTTGGGTCTGTAGTGTTGTGTAAATAAAGAAGTAAATGAATAATAAATAAATAAATAAATAAATACCAGTGTTAAAAGATTGGTTAAGGTAAGTGCCACGATCCAGCACAAGCTTACTTCAATGAAAAGTTCAGAAAAAAATTCAAATTGGGAAATTATTTTATGAAAACTTTAATGTATACATTCAACATCTACAAGCAAGTTGAAAATGCACCTTCAAAATGAATACAGAAAGGAAAACGACAACAACCAAAAGAAAAGCAGTGCGAAGCTGGAAACGGACATCTCGACAATTCCGAAAGTCAGTCTGGTTGCTTCTAGATCTTTGATAGGCTTTATCTAAGCGATACTCGGATGCTTCTACGTTGATTCTCCGCGCAAAGACGTCCGATTTCGGCCACAGATAGTGGCACACAAGACACGAATGTTCAAACTCCAGAGACAGAAACTCAGGCTGAAAACCAAGCGCTCACATTTCTCATAGGCCTAACTACGGCCACGCCGCCGTTGGCGTCTTCTCGCAGCCGCTGTTCCCTATATTTAGCCTTCGCTCGTTGTATACGTGCTCGGGCTCTTGGGCTAACTGACGTGCATAGCTTTGGAACCACTGGTTGGGTCGACTGTTGGTATCTTCATTTTTGTAGAACGACGGAAAGCTGGGCCAGTTGGTGGCAGTACATGAACATATTTTAATACAGCGCACGACTACGCGGACACAAGAGAAGGGACAAACCACAGCGCTGACTCAAAACAGAATTTTTATTGGAAAACAAAAACAAAAAAAACACTTCAACCTTCACACCCATGTGACCCACTAAAGCAAGAAAATGGGAGGTCAGCTGACATCTTGAACAATAACAAAAAATCGCTGATACACCCCACCTGTACTTTCCAACAGCATACAAGGTATCATCCTATATAAGAACCCAACCTCGCTATCAAGTGGGGCTATAAAATAAAAAAAAGTAATCGTTGAGGTTGAGTGATAGATATGTGGCGTCTGAATACCCCAAACCACCATATGATTATGAGACAAGCCGTAGTGGGGGGCTCCGAAATTTTCCACCACCTGGGGTTATTTAACGTGCACCTAAATCTAAGCAATCAGGCCTCAAACATTTTCGCCTCCAACGAAAATGCCGCCGCCACAGCCGGGATTCGATCCCACGACCTGCTGGTCAGTAGCGGAGTGCTTTAGCCACTTCCACTGTGGCGGGTCGTCACGTACGCCACTTTTTTTTGGTGTAATATGCTTCAGTTATTTCTCGTGCTGTTTGATCTCTCTGTCGATAAGCTTTAGCTTCATGAAAGATAGGAGCGCAACAGCACTGTGCAACATGTTGGGACACATGTGAGTATGCATTCCCTTGCAATGCACGCCTGTGTTCTGACAACCTCATATGACGCATCTGCTTGTTTGCCCTATGTGCACACGACCACCGAAAAACGGCCAACGATTCACCATCCCATTCTTACACTGTGAAAAAGGAGTCACGTACTTGACCCCGCAGCCTTATTCAGATACTCCTTACTCGCGCTTCTTAATTTTTCGTTCGATCATCCCACCAGCCATAATCCACTTATTATGCGATGAAAAAACTATGCTTACTCCAAACCGGCTAGTAACATTATTCAAATTGTGGGATAGTCTGTGTACGTACGGAAGTACTGCTGAAGATTTCCTATGCTGTGTTACTAGATGAGTAGCGATACTGTCTGTGTTTATCTTAACTCACTTGGTCAACTTGAAAACAGTTGGGTGGATGCCAGCGTCCAGAAAATCTGCGTCTGTTAGCCTCGACACTTGTTCCAAGAAGGTGGTTCCCATCTGATGAGAGCAAGACCTAAACAAAGCAGAACGCAAACATCAAAAAGCACTACCCTTTCTAATAGCTTTTGAAATAGCTGAATTGAAATTTAAGAGAAAATTTGCTGAAGGGGGGCTATACTTTCAACACACATGATCATTCTGTGCTTCTAATTGGATGTCTGAGAACTGTCGGTGGTTAAATTAGTCGTAACTCATGGGCGAATTCCAATACCAGACTACTTTTTTTCATTGATTAATTGATTGATTGACTGATTGATTGATATTGGGGGTTTATCATTCCAAAACAACCATATAATTATGAGAGACGCTATAGTGGAGAACTCCAAAAATTTTGGCCACCGGGAGTTTTTTAACGCGCACTCAAATCTGAGCATACGGGCCTACAGCATTTTCGCATCCAACAAAAATGCCGCCGCCGCAGCCGGGATGCAATCGCGTGACCTGCGGGTCTGCAGCGGAGTACGTTAGCCACTAGACCACTGCAGCAGGGTGACTACATTTAAAAAAAAACATGAGTGACGTCAGTTACTGTTTGTTCAAAACTGGATTCCTGAACAAAAACAGGAAAATCATCTACATACGTTATAATTTTAATGCTAGACCCTTGAGCCACTCCTGAACAGAATGGTCTATCTACCCTTCCTAAAACAGTGTTGTTCAGTGCAGGAGCAACTAGAGCGTTGTAAGTAAAGGCTGCCTTCCCATTCAAGAAAAGTAAAATTCAAGTAGGAGGAAAGAATCTCCAGAAAACTGCTCAAAGAAAAACCTGCAATATTACCAATACTCACTTCATCGTTACCTTCCGTAACCCACAGGGTCGCACTTTTCATCAACTCATCATGCGGAATATTGTAGTACGGGTCACAAACATCAATACTAAAAACATTAGATGGGCCCAGATTGGACTCATGTAGACATTCAACAAGTTAATCAGAGTTACGTATTGCAAAGGGGTCATTAATTTGCAGAAACTGGCCTCCGCCGCCGTGGTCTAGTGGCTAAGGTACTCGGCTGCTGACCCGCAGGCCGCGGGTTCAAATCCCGGTTGCGGCGGCTGCATTTCCGATGGAGGCGAAAATGATGTAGGCCCGTGTGCTCAGATTCGGATTCACGTTAAAGAAACCCAGGTGGTCGAAATTTTCGGAGCCCTCCACTACGGCGTCTATCATAATCATATGGTGGTTTTGGGACGTTAAACCCCACATATCAATCAATTTGCAGAAACTGCAAATTCCTTTTCAGGTAGCACGATACAAGACTCTGCCACGTATATCTTTCCGTGATAATTGATCTCAACGGAATCTTCGGTTTGCATGTCTTTGCAGCAAAAAATATACCTAAATGTATCGCTTTCTCTTTTTTCACCGGCGCGACTGTATATTCTAGATTGTGTCTGAAGGATAGCCATAACCCTTTTCTTCACTTTCGAAGCCTTTTTTTACTGTTGCTTTGAAACTCTTATTGACAGATGCCCTTGCTTTTCCCTGCAAGTCAGCCCCTGGAACAGCGACGAAAGAACCTTCCTTGTCAGAAGTAAGAAAGTGAAGACCCTCGTTCGTAGCATAATTCATTAATGGTTTTACAGGGTTAGGCAAGGCCCTGTTATCGGCAGTCCTGCCGAATAATTCCATGCATTCTGTGATAAAACAGGGGCGCACATTTTCGGTTTCACGTCGTGCGACAGTTCTTGCCAGGACACTTTCCTCAGAAGGTGTCAGGCAAGGTTCGCAAGCGAACTTCGGCCTACGACTGAGAGTCCACCTGTGTCTCTCAGGGAGGGATTTTTCGCCGAAAAACATAAAACGTACTTCCGCCGGCCAGATTTTCTTGACCGTAGGCAGTGTAGGTCAGATTGTGTTCCAGATTCATTCCGCAAGCTAATGCGAAGTCTTGCACCACTCTAAGTGGACGGTTCTGTTTCCTGTGTTATCCTGTCCAGTAGAACATGGCAGAAGTATGCAATCTTTAAAGCAACGGCTCTGGCTGTGCCATTCCACTCTGACAAACTTACAAAACTTACACCCACCTAGCGCATGTGGATTCAAGAGAAAATGAAGAAAGTAAATAGAACCAAAGACAACAACCCAGCTGCGCTCTTCCTTCATGTTTGGCCGACTGGTTAGAAGCTGCCATAATTTTTTTCAGTAAACGTCATTGTTATTCAAACACAGCTGGTTAAGTATCTTTGATTACCTTCCAACGCTGTCTGAAAAATTCTTATGGGTTGTTTTTGTTCCTGTTTGGAATAATCTAATTAACTCTTAGAACTGAGGCTGCCGCCTCTAATGCTACCAAGCAAACCATAATTTCGGAGTTGTCTACTATATTATCACTCACATATGCAAAATGTCATAATACATGAATACAAATTAAAATACTTTCAAAAGTGTCCGGATCAGCATTTCCGAAGCGTTGACTGCAGCACATCAACCAACACGCTTGCGCCTCTAACACCCACCGATCGCACGTGCGCTAATACATTGGCGTGCTGAACTAGCTGCGTTGACCGCTACAACCACTGAATGCTAAAAAAGGAGAAATGTATTAGTGAGTTTTCGAAAGAGGGTCTCAGTCGTTTTGGGGCCCAAAAGAAACAGCATCGAGGCCACTGCGCATGTGCGAGACCCAACCAGCGTTTGGGTTTTGCGTTGTAGACAATATTCATCGAATTTAGCTAGAATCCCTAAGCCTGCCACTGAAGATTTTGCGTCATACATGATGGCACCTACTGTAGTGACGGATCTTGGCGAAGACTAGTGTGACCTTGAATAGGGGGAAGGTGCAAGGCGTCGCAGGCTCTATTCGTAAACTCTTAGCTTCTGCTTCATCCAAAGCGATCTCACGCAAAGACCTTTGGCACCTTCATTTGAAAACTCTCCTTTTTTTCTTTATAAACTCAAAACACTTCTCAACGCGCAAAAAAAAAACATTGAACAAACTCTTAACGTCTTCTTGTTTTAGAAGACTTAATGCATTGCTTGATCCTGTAACACTGCGTAGAACAACCGGGTGGATCTTTTCATTCACGTAGAAAATCGTCACCTAATCGCGCAGTTTGTCAGGAACAGATGAAGAAAGAGCGATGAAGCGGCAGACAAAAAAAGTCTATAGAATGAAGGAAGGCAAGGCGCAATACGTCTGTCTGGCAGAAGCGTAGCCAGCAGGTGACACACCTGGCACGAGCCCCCAAATTTTTTGACCGTGGCATAGAAAACGGAAAACGACCATTCTAAGTAGGTGCTCCTCCCGATATCAAAATGGTGCCCCCCCCCCCCCTACTGAATATTTGCTTTTCGTTGAGAAGATGAAGAAGCTGTCGAGAAGAATGCGTGAGCTCTCAAGAAAGAAGAGAAAAAAAGAAAGCGTCCGCTATAGACTGTGTTTGAACTGCTATGTGTCAATAATGTAAATTTAGTCTTGTTTCTTCAAATGCCATGACCAATTATTTCACACACACCCTCCTCCGTTATTGAAATTTCACAGAATATCCACGGAGTGAATGATGGTGAGTGGGTGCGAAGTGCTGGAGGGAAATTCTAAGAAACCGTGAACCATCCGTAAATATCATCCACTACACCATCAAAGACGTGATGAACACTGTATATATTTATAAAGAAATCTTATTATTCGTAAGTGGTAGCTGTACGTCACTTCCGTTCCCCCTTAATTGTAATGGCTTTATGGTTGGTGAAGTGGTGGATTGGTTATGGGGCGTTGTGGGATGTTCGCAAGGACAAAGTAGTGAGCAGTTTGTAAAGTTGGAACTATAGGTGGTCACGTACACACAAGGGATGGACAGACCCGCGCCTTTAGGAGCTTGGCTCCTAAAAATTTCTGGCTACGCACCTGTGTATGAGTGGACAGTTGAAATACATTGCCAGGAGGTTATCATTGTTTTATGGAGAGCTGGTTTCATGGCACTAAATCAAAGCAATCATAACATTTATGAAGTCGATCCACACAGAAAATTTTTAACAGCGATAGATCTCTCACTATACATAGGGCTGTTACTTCCCATACTTCGACTGAAGTGGCGTATGAACAACAGCTTCATGTAAAAGGTACACCGATCCAGCTCACCGGAATGCTGCTGTGGTACTGAAGATGAGAATATTATTTTGGAGTCCGTAAAGTACGCAAATGACACAGAAAAATTACCGAAGAAACTTGAAAATTTGGACAGAGATATCTTCACATTACAGAAATTACTTGGATCATGGCCAGAAGAGCATTACTAACAAAATGTGAACATCTTGTTGAAAAACCTTTTTATTGGTCACTGTACTAAATAAGCAATTTTGAGTAGCAGCAATGTGTTGCTACATACGGAATGATAAGTTAGTCCGTATATAATGAGCAGATCTAGAAACATGTGCTTGTGGACGCTTTATTGCATGGCGAACTTCTGGATGCGAACAACACATTACTGCTACTTTTAAAATATTTTCTCAGTTAGAGGTGTAATTTTTTTCTTGCTCTTCAATTATTGTGAACACCCACTTTTTTATAGCTGTTTAACTTAATGAAACGTCAGTTGTCAAGGTCGAGGTAGTATAAACCTTAACCACTCCACGGCAGCCAGTCTTAACAGAACACAACAGAAACGGAGGCTTTTCTGTGCATTGTGTAATAAAATATGTTTTTTGTCTGAGATAATATTTGCACCTTAATTATATCTCAATTTCTTGAATCATATTAAAAAAACGCAGCAGTTTAGAAAGTTCCAAGATAATATTTTCACAGAATGTAGGTGTTGCATTGCCGATTCTGATTTAGACTTTGTGGTGCTTCACACAAGGCACGTGAGTAATATAAGAGGGCTTCCTGACGCAGCGGTAATAAATCGCTGTGCATTAATCTGATATAGTATACGCATAACAACAATGAGCAAAAGAATTCAGTGTGTGGAAAAAAGAAAATATGGCAAGCTTGCCAGCTTCCAAGTTATTGCAGGATAGGACAGCGCGGTTGTCGGGGTGACGTCAAAGAAGCCGTTTATTGAAATCAAACTTGCAGCTGTGAAGCTTGCTGTCTTAGAAGAAAGTCTTCCTCCTGTGTGGATTTCCCGCATCTGTGGAAAAACAGACACTCCTAAGGCTGCTTTAAATTGGTACTGAATGGTCTTCGTGTTGTGGGCGTAATGCTACCAATAGTCCCGGAGACCCAACAATCTCGAAATATGACGGCCGGATCGAGCCAGTTTTTCGATTAGCAGCCTTACTACTATGGCTTCTTGCTTGATGAATCCAAACGATATCTCTTCGGTAAACTGGCCATTGTGATAAGTCTTCATTATGAGGTGGTTCAGTATGATTTACCCAGTGCTTCAGTCTCATGTGTTAGGAGGGAAGGGGTAAACATGCGATTGAGGTAGGGCACATGATGTGGCTTCTAATCTGGATATTTATATTCACGTTAAAGCATTACAAGAAATGATAACTGTGAGTGATAATTGCACTACATGACAGCTAAATATCTGCACATTGCAGCTTCTTTCTCTAACCATTTGTGCTGAGTGCTTTTTATTGAATGACCGCGTGCTGGTATATTATGATGATAAGTTTTCGTCTAAGACACATAGGAAACCTCAATCATAACAAATCGTCAGCAAGAACAACAGCAAAATAAAGCAGACAATACCTTGGTTAATGTTACCTGGGATGCTTGATATTGGTAACATATCAGTGAATTAGAATTGATGACTGCTGCCAGTTTAAAAAAAATTGTTGGACCCTGAAGCTTCACATTTAGGAGTTGATTGCGATAGCAATACTCTGGCTCTACTGCGTACTTTTAAACACTTGTTGCATAGAATCTTCTCGAACTTCCATGCACCCACTACGTGGCCTTAAACAAATACGCACAGTAACGTGTGTGGCTTGTGTAGGAGGTGACCGGCTTTAAGCTATGAAGTCATTAAGATAATGGCAATGTGAGCCTGTGCCACGCATTATACTGCTGTATTTCATGTTGTACTGGGAAGCATCTATACTGTACGTGTGTTTGTAAAGCTTGAAAGTGACTGCATTTCAAAGCAGAAAAGGTTGTTTTCACTGTAATTACAAGCGCACGCGTGGCCGGGTTGGGTGGTAGAATACCCGCTTGCCACGAAAGCGACCCAAGTTCGACCCCCACTCGTGCCCATAATTTTTATTATTCATTTTATTTGCATCTTTCTCAATTTTTTGGTCACAACCAACAACGCCAACGCCTGAACTTCTGCGAAACGAGTTCTTTAAAGCTATTTTTTATATACACGAAAGAAAAACAATAACTTGGTTTACATTAGCAAACTGTTATTTGAGAACTTGAATGGCCTGTGTTTATCACAAGATCTTTAAAGACCCAGTAAACAACCCCGAGACCCACAGATTGCTATGAAGAGAAGTATGTGAACTTTTGCTTTGTGAACATGCTGCCGCAAGAATTTTGCAAATACGTGCTATAACAAGGTAGGTACAAGGGTTAGAATGTCAGTTTCAACTGGTTTATAGTTTTCACGTGGCCTCGCCACACCTTTTTCTCTCAGGGAGGGGAAGGCGTAGCCCATCATCGTGACTGGTTTAGCCCAATCGACGAGTTACGAACTACGTCAAGTCGCCGATCGGCAACTCTGCGTCACTGCGCGTGAAAGGAGAATTGGTGAAGCATGATTAGGAAAGGAGTGTGAAAAGTGTCTTTCGAAATGGAGGCTCTGCGTGGCGCGCAGCGCTGTAACATTCGGAAAACGTGATCACCACGGTCTATTCTGAAAATTGCCGAGGTTCTTCGGGGGTGTTAAAAAAAGTAGGAGCCTCTTGACTGGCTCTTCAATGGCGGAGAAAATTGAGGCTTAAATTTTATTTTTTTAAGTTTTGCGCCGAAATTCTTACTCGTCATGCATTAAAAATGAATTTTTTGTATTTTTGCGAAATTGACTTGATTACATTTTCTGAAACATTACATGCTACATCTATGGCAACCATTAATGACAATGCATCATTTTTATTCATTCAAAGTTACGTAGCACCCAGCAGACGCCACTAAAAGCTATGACTTCAAGGTGCTTAATGCGGGAAATTCCAAGAAGCGTCTCCACAATCCATCTTCTTTTCACGCGTTTTATCGCGTACAAAGCGTCGTCTCGCAGTATAAGAGTGGCGTTTTAGGGAGTATTAAGCTGTATGTTAAATTGTATTTAACTAATAGCTAGAAATTGTTTTTCTCTTTAGTGTCCCTTTAAGCTTCCCACGTTGAAGCATTTTAGTGGCCTTTGGTTTCTCATGTTTTTTTTTAAGTTAAATCTGATGCACCATCAAACAGTCTCAAAGCTTTGAGGAGACTGGACGATCGTCGCTAGACTAAGGAGACTTCGGGTGAATAGTCTTCAAGTACCCAGAAAGCCGCACGAGCACCTGTACAAGCCTTGTATATCACTGAGCGACTGCCTCTGAAACCCTGCACTGTGTGTGTGGCGTGCAATGTGCACATGCTTCTCTCTCTTTTGCTCCCTTATTCCCCTCTCTCACCCCGTGTAGGGTAGCAAACTGGATGTAGACAAGCTAACTTCTCTGTCTCTTGACCTCCGCTGGCGACGGGGACGAGTGATGCGAGAAATTATCATCACGTGCTGACGTCATCATGACGCCACAAATCATTCCATGACGTCATGGAACGTAACGCCACGCAAAGCCGTTGTGGCGCCTTCCTTTGGGCGGTGAACAAAATCGGAAGCGTGCAACCTCAAGAGAAAAAATGAAGACTGCTTTTGGCAGTGGCACGCGAAATCACGTCTCGTGTTCTCGGCTCCAATTTTTACACATCTGCTGAGAAGAAGAACGCGATTTTCACCTGTGAGTCACCTCGGGTGACTGCAAAAGACACCTTGTGAGATTTAGGGGCGAAGCTCCTTATAGCGGCACTTGTTCGTCCCTCGTAGCCATTGTAGTATGTAACAAGTATAACATTTTGACCTCCAAGGTGAGAGATTTCTTCTGTGCGTTGTTGAACAATAAAAAGTGTTCAATGTACATGCCAATGGCTGCTAATGGGGAATGAGAGGCAGGAGCATTCGGCTTTTAGTTAACGCGCACGCTGCGATCCCCATTAGCAGCTATTGGCATGTACATTGAGCACTATCTGACAAGAAAGGGTTGCTACCTTATACTTGCTGGGTGTAACCTCCTTAGTTTTAGAAAGGTTTAGCGAGCGTTGAGCCGCAGTGGCATGAATGCAATGAACTAGTATATACCACGAATGAACTCGAGGTGGTTAAAGGTGGGAAGTAGATTCGAAGCGCAAGCCGTAAGGAAGTGTACGTGTGCCGCCTCTCGTTTAGTCTTTGGAATGTCCGCTGGATGGCGGTGCTTTTATATGGGGAATATATGATGGAAATATGCAAGATGGTGGTACTTGGAGTGTTGAATAGATGGACGAACGGACACACAGACAGATGCATGGATGGACGCATGAACGGACGCAGGAGCGGATGCATGGACGGACGCAGGGATGGACGCACGAACAGATGCACGCACGGACGGGCGGATGGACGCATGGGCGGTCACACAGACGGACGCATGGATGGACGGAAGCAAGAACGAATGGACGGACGAATGCTTCGCCCCACTCTCTATCATTCACTCCGTGGATATGCTGCCATTTTTTTTCTTTTCTGTTCACTGATACCCTGTTCTTGTTCAGTTGGCGATGCTGACAAGTATTATTGGCTAAGATCATACTAGACATTCACTCCCACATGCTTACATACTTGAGAGCTTGTTATTTATCCTACATACGCAACAAAATTTCACTCTGGCGGCTTCAATCAAGCGCTAAGAGTAAAGCTATTTATAACACTACGTATGCATATAAACAGTGTTACCTTTCAGCATTCGTATTCGTGGTATTAGGCTGACACTGTCTGACTGGATATTTGTTACTCTTCATTTCTTCACAAAGCAAAGTGGAAATTCACGTGCAGCTGTTGTCACTGAATCACCGCAAAAATATCGACGCGGGATGGGCTTACCGAGAGCCCCCGTTTTATAAGCGGCAAAACGACTTACGCTGAGAAATGGGCGGGTATCCAATTTTATCCAATAATACGTTTGCCCCTCCACACTTCCTTGGAAAACGACATGACAGTGATGGGTTTCCTTTAGGGCTCTCAAGCATTGCTTTCTATTCCTGTCAACAAAACGTAATTGATGCAGACATCAATCTATTTTACTAATCTGTGCCCGTAGACATAACAAAGAAAAGAAGACAAGAAGTTCGGGCAGGTCCCACGCATTGAAGGAATCGATTTCACATGAATCAGTCAGCGAGTAGCTAGTTTTCTATGCCAGAAGCTCCAATGCTTAGTCCGCTTTCGCTACGTTCAGTGAGTTGAACCTGCGCATAATATTTTGGAGTCGAGTGAAGGATTGCGAAGTGGATCGGTGTCTTTGCGCAAATTGAGTGGTTGTGTGTTTACGAGCCATGGTGTGGGAGCCATGTCGGCGACAATATGGCATTCAAATGGTAGCCTATGGTTCAACGCCAGGTTGACATTCACGGCACAGCAAATATGTGGCATTTACAAAAAGAATGCGTAAGCAACGTTTATTCGTGCAACAAAACGTTGATTGTTAGGCGAGTTGCGGCTTTGACATAGAAACCATCGTGAGAGCACAACAAAAAAATGACACACGAGAGTGTAAAGAAAAAAAGTTGTTAACAATTTATAGTACTTGGTACTCTACTATAGGAATGAATGAAGCCGTCTCATGGGCCTCACGGCCTCTTCACAGTTAAGAACGACGTTGCATGGTCAGTGCAGCGAGAAAGACAGGGAAGTTTATTGCAAACTGGTAACAACAAACACTTCAGGTGAGTACAACTGTCTGGTGTAAACAGAATCACTTCAGTTGCGCGTACAAACAAGAGATCAAAGACACGATGTAACAGACGAAAACAGGCGCGCACTAGCGACTAGCTTTATTGAAGGAAGATCCACACACTTACACATCAACACCCTGTGCAGGGACGCCGTTACAAAAACCGAAAAAATTCAAACCAGGTACAAAAGAAGTAGAAATTCAGCATTGTACAGCGCAATTAATGTCCTGCTCACGCACTCGTCACCAGCCTTTTTAATAAAAAAAATGCTTCTAGCGGTTCATGAGCAGTTTTCCCCCTCTACATCTGCCTAGGAATTTCGCAAATCGGAATACAGGTTCAGAATGTGAGCACGCCCCGCAGTGGTCAACGAGGTGACTTCTCTCCTTATTATTCATATTTCTTTCGTGTTCACCGAGCTAGTCATTGATAGAGCGCCCCGTGTGGCCGATGTAGACTTTGCCGCAGGTCAGAGGAATCTCGTACACGGCGTTGTTGGCACATTTCTCAAAACGTTTTTCATGGTTCTTTAGGAAGCCCTCCTTTTGATTCACACAGGCGGTGCGCCGACTCAGCTGAACGAGCTTCTTCGGGGCCGAGAAAACCAATGGCGCGTTGAACCAAGCAGCCACTTCTTTCAGGCTGTGTGTGACCTCATTCATGTACAGGACCACAGCTGTCCTCTGCCAGTCTATTAGGGACATGGCGGCATCATTTGAGTCGCCGTGATTCATCTTCTCAAGAAGCATCTCGGCAACAGACACGACGACCGACCCGGGGAAACCACTCTCCAATTGTAGATCAAAAATATCTTGCACTTTGTCAATGCAGCTCTTCCGAAGCGCACATTCTAAACAGAGTGTTGCGATGTCTCTTGTTATCGTCTTGGAATGAGCCAATTTGTATAAAAGTATGTCTTTGTGAGCACGCGGGGAGTACGCCCAGCACAAGTTTATTAAAGCATTGCTGCGTGACCGAGCAACGCTAGAGAAGCTGGCCGAGTCATGCTCCCATTTTAGCCAAGGTTTTTCTTGCAAGGATGAGCGATGTGTAAAAAGGTGGGATGTCTTAAAACAAGTTGCCTTTCTCACTGTGCGGTATGAGAGCTGCTTAGATTGTACTTGCGTTACCGCTGTCTTGGCATGACAGCGGTAATCACAAGGGCGTCCTTGTGAGTAGTATAGCCAGAGCAGGATAACCGCTTCTAAGTAAGTGATTTTTAAAGCCATGAGTTAGTTATGAGGATAAGTCAATAGGTGCACGCCACTTTTATACCTGTAGATCAACTTACGAAAAACGTTTTGTAAGCACGCGTCAGTGATTCTGACGTGCCCTCAGGTCGATCAATAATTCGACCGGTGTGACCGGCCGATTTTCCCGTAATCTAGTTTCGACAGGCGATTTAAGAGCGAATTAAACACGCACGTAAATATGCGTCACGCTCTGCCATTGGGGCTTCACTGACTATGCTTTCATAACCGTTTCAAGACGTATAGGACTGTTATCGTGACATTCAAAGGCTCTTTTAGTACATAATATAAACATTTTATATAAAAATCGTGTAGGGTTCATGTAGCTGCCAACTAACGTATAAGGCAATAATCTACTGACGTCAGAGGATTAGAAGATTTAATAAAAACAGTGACGTCACAAAGGAAGACAGAAATATGGAGGACATTGACGTTCACTAATCATTCTGAGCTCTGGTTTTTTAAACTGGATCTACTTTTAGTCGTATTGTGGCAGAGCCACCTACAAAGCAAGAACGAGCAAAAATGCGTGTCTTTGAAAGTGTCCCTTGCTTCTTTGTATATCTCGCCAATGGTTCTACAATCAAAGGAACGCGAGGAAAAGGTTCTGCGACAACCATGAAACTCTGGCTTTACGGCCTTTTGACGGGTTCGATCAGCAATCGAGGGAATACGAAGCTGCTGGCGTAACTGCCGAGCACGTCACCGTGTTTCGTTCCTCTAGCCGACACCACGAGGCATCCTTCGAAGTGCTCTTGACCGCGCTAGTGCAATCAGTGTCCTGACCGTAATTTGAGAATCAGCTGACGCTTCTCGAGACAACAGTGACGGAGCTGACCACGCTTGCGCACGTTGACCTCGACCACTGTGGTTGGGGAACGCGGTAAAATTTCGGTGTCCGTCACAGGTGTAACCTAATGTGATACCGGCAACGCGCACAACTGGGGATCTTTTTTTTTTCTAGCAGGGTAAGCTACGGCCATTATGTGTAGATTATGGTTTAACACGGGTTCATTTACAGTCGCGAACAAAACTGTACCACTCTTATGTAATAACTCCGCCCTTATCCTCAATAAGGAGGTTGTCTGCCGAAAAGAGCGAGTTAAGCTATCTCGTGATGTTACGTTTATGTGTACCAGCGATTGTTTTGTAGAATAAAAGTTTTGCCAAGTTAACTTCTTGTCTGAGCTGGTTTATTCCCGCGCTCTGGCATTATTACCCTTCTTCAGCGTATTGGACAGCGTGAAAAATGGGGAGTAGCAAGGAACCCAAACATTGGGATGAAAGCACATCAACTCCCCCGCTTAGCCGTTCTGATGCTATCCACCAGCCGTCACAATCATGCATTAACAAGCCAGATGCGCTGCAGTTATCCAATAAAAATAAAAATTGCATCTAAGAAGAGGGATAAAGCGAAGAAGCACGTCATGTAACACATTAAAAAAGAACCTTTAAAATCTTAGACAACTATTATCGGTAACCACAATGAAATTATTAAGCGTGCAGTAGTTGGAGTTGCCAGAATGAACAATGCATTCATTTTTAATTACTATTAATTTGCCAATTATGTGCGTCAATAACAAGACTGATAACGGGCTTTCGTGATGAGTTTTTTTTTAATTGTGGATGTTCAAACGTAAAATAATAAAGTCAGTATTAAGGCTCTTTACACTGCAGGCCCTCTATGCCGTAAGGTCGAAAAAAAGAGACGACCACCCTGATATTTAACTACTAGTGATCCAACAAATGACCATCGACTGCGATCTCATTGGCTGACTCAGGCTGTGAAAATGTGCAAACAAAGCTACGATGAGGCGCGTTGCTTTAGGACACTGACCCGCCAGAAGTCTGACCACGAGTGTAGCCGTGTGATGACGTAGCCGAGCAAGAGTGTCGTCGACCTTCGTGCTCGGTCGTCTTCTCACCTGTGATTACGACTGTTCGGGTGTGAGGAACGCCTCCGCAATGGGCGCCCGAGTTCCCAAATGGAAGCAGCCTCCACGGTGATGCAAAGCGCGTCGACAGGAAATGACCAGTGCGGCCAACCTGTGATGTCGAGAGTCATTTACGGGGAAGACAAGTGGAACGAACTCTTTGTCTTGACTGTCGCAGCTGCTTCTGACCTTTGTCAGTGCTGCGTAATCAGGTTCCTGACATGGAGGATAATTATCTCGCGACACAGGTACGAGTACAGTGCACCACGGACAGAGGCAAGAAGAGAGCCGTGTTCTTAACCACAACTCGGAAGGCGGAGGCGCGTCGGTGGTGTCTTCTTTTTTGTACGTCGTGTGTTGGGCGTCGAATACGCGTTAGATGGTCCGCCGTCACGGGACAGAATCTCAATATGCAGACACAACAAACCGTTTCGTGTATGCAGTATATGAAGTATACGCTGCGTGCATCAATATCTAATCAATACTGCTTCGTGTATCTAGGCAAGGTATACCACTTTTTATCTTACTATGATTAGCCACAACTCCAGTACGACTGCGCAACAACAACAACAAAAAAGACACGGACTCAAGGGAAGAAGACACACCCCGCGCAAACTTTCAACTTAATTCACGCATCAATGGACAGCCGCTCTCTTTATGACTTGCAATATATCTTGTTTCTTATACATAATTTTAAAAGCTTAGTGCAATAGCAAAAAGAAACCATGAATAATGAAGCAATGCATGAAGGAGATACGCAAGAAATTACACCATCTCGCCGAAGGGGACCATGAATGGAGTGATGCGGAGCATTGCAGGGACTTTCAACGGTGTTTTTAACGGCCGCGGTCACCAGTTCGTGGTGTTAGCTCTACAATGAACCTTGCGTGTTGTTACGTTGTTAACTTGGTTCGTCATTACACATCACATGGCTGTTGTGTTGGAAACTCCCGCGATGCTCCGCATCACGCTATGGTCCCCTTCGGGGAGATGATGTCAATTTTTAGTTAGCCGCACGCTCCAAATTTTTATTTTTCAGCAACGCACAGAAATGATCTCCCACTGGCACTACCTTGGATGTCAAGATCCAGTGTCTATATATACAGGGTGGCCAGTGAACGGTTGTTCAGCGCAAGCAGTCAGCTTTTTTAATCAAGAAACTCGCTAGCAGAATTTGCCTGCGTCGGCTTTGCGAGACGCCGTGGGAGTGCCTAAATGAGAGAGGGGAGGGGGGAGCGAGCGTATAGGTAGGACTCTCCTTGCGTCGGCGTTGCAAGGCCGGAAAGGGGAGAGTGGAAGAGGAGAAAGAGAGAGAGATAGGGGACACGTATACGCAATGAGGGAGTGAGCACAAGCAGGTGGCAAGAGAGAAGCGGAGAGAGTAACGCACTGCTGTTGCGGTGAAGGAAGGAGGTGAGTCGCTCATGCGTAGTGTGAGTGCCGACGCCGGAAATACCCGCGTGCAAGAGGTGCTGCGCATCTAAAAAATAAAATATTCAATGTTTTCTCAACAGAAAAGGTGAGGAATGTATTAACAATCATACATTACAAAGAAACAAGGTAAACAGCGTATAACAGAGTGAAAACAAATATTTCAATAAGCTTTTCAATGGCGAGGTATGGGAGAATTCAGACCTAGCATGGAAGTGACTGAACAGCTCTCTTGGGTGCCATGCAAACGAAGCAAATACATTAAGAGATATTTCAACCAACGGTAATGTAATTTCAGGGGTGGACTTGGCAAACACATTCAATAATTATTTTGTATCCCTCACAAGTCAAGCCGAAGGCTTTAACTGCCCAAACTTCTTGTGTAAATGTCTGTTCACACGTACCCGTTGCAGTGCGTCGGTGCGTGGCTTTCTGACGCAACGCGGCAGCCGCAGAATGGCCGCGCAGCTTCGCGTAACCTCGCACCCTCTCTCTCTTAGGAAGATGGCTCGGCGCCGCGTCAGAAAGCCACGCGCTGACGCTCCGCAACGGGTATGTGTGGACGGGCCTTAACAGGCAAAAGGAGAGCACGTTTCTGGCTTTTACATTGAGAGACGAAATAATTCATGTATTTAGATCATTAAAAAGTCACAGCCGATTAAGGCCCAGGACCTCACCTCTCAAATCCTGGCCGTCCAGAGGGCCCGCGCGAGGGCGGTCAAGCCGAGTGGGCCTAGCCAGGTTACGCTGAGTCAACTCACGTCTACTGTGCACCGAATAAGGTTATTTCATTCACTAACTCACAGCATATCCACGGAGTGATTGATGATGAGTTGGGCGAAGCGTCCGTACGTCCATACGTGCTTCTGTCCATCCATCCGCCCATGCTTCCATTCGTCCGTGCGTTTGTTCGTGTGTTGGCCCGCGCGTCTGTCTGTCTCTGCCTCCATTCATCCGTCCATCCGACCATATTATGTCTGTCTGTCTGTCTGTCTGTCTGTCTGTCTGTCTGTCTGTCTGTCTGTCTGTCTGTTCGTCCGTGCGTGCGTCTATCTGTCCATCCGTCCATGTGTCAGTCCGTCCGTTTGTGCATGCATCCATGTGTCCGATCGCGTTCGAGAATGCAGGAGGCGCGCGGGTAACACTGACGAGACGCGATCCAAAAAGCCGAGCGCAAGCGTCTTCAACTCACCTGCAAATATGCTTCGTCCATGCCTCGCCAACAATCCACCACGTACGGCGACTATTCAGGAGACTGAGAGAGGCACTCGTTCTCTGCGTACCCAGGCACAGCTCGCACAGCAGCCAATCGGAGAGTAGCGATACAGCACCATCTAGAATATCCTCACTCAACTGCAGTTTGTATGGACTGTATGAGACAGCACAGTCTACTATACTGTTGCAGATTTACTGCTTTTTTGTCTCGTCCCTTCTTCTCTCGGTTACGCCATACGCAAGACAAGGTTAGACTAAGAGGAGCTTCACCCCCCAAAAATAGTCACTGCAGTGATGTTTATGGACTTCAGATTCGTCTCATTAGGCGTGTTCTTGAGATCATTGCGTGTTCTTGAGATCACTGGAACACATTTTAATGCTGTTTTCGCTCATGGAATTTTTCAAAAGGCATCGTGTTCCACATAAAGGCAGTGATGTAGGAATGTGCTTTGCCAATACAGACCTATATACATCGCAGTGGTATTTTTTAAAAAGGCCAAGGAAAATATTTCACGATCCGAGACTTGCTTTTTAATAAGCACGACATAACAACACTGCTGCAATATGGTTTTCAGAATAGACTATCAATCAATCAATTGATTATTCAGTTTATTATCATGTCATAAAAGGATGTTACAGGGAGTAAAATATACAGACGAGGGTCCCAAAGTACAAGACTGCAACGGGACCCTCGGTGATGATTACAAATAATAAAAGCACAAGCAGCTGTCAGAATTGTGGAAACAAAAACATATAAAGCAGAATGAAAACAAAAGGCATGGTATTAAAAAAAACAAATTATACAGCATAAAACAACACAAAGAAGATAGATCAACTATTTAACAGGTACTCTTTTAATGAGCTTTTAAATGAAAATAAAGAAACTGCATTTTAGCGAAGTGGGCAAATGCAAAGTTTCTTTATTTTCATTTAAAGACTATCGACAGAGCATGCTTTTTTGACACTAAATGAGAAAATACTTGATGTCTTTTAATGCGGGCATTGTACATTGGGCATTTTCGTCAATTACTCTAAAGCATTTGATCTAATTAACCATGTAATTTTGAAAAAAAATAACTCAGTCACTATGGCTTCCGTGGTGTATTCTTAGGATTACTCAATTTTTCCCTTTTTGCCACCAGCAGAAATAGATAGTAAACAACCATTCTTCTGACTTGAAACATGCGACAGAAGAGTGCCACAAGAAAGCATCTTGGGACCGCTCTTGTTTTGCTGATAAATTAATGACCTCGTAAAGATAGAAAATTCTTTCGACATTGTCATTTACTCTGATGATAGCACCACATTAATTACATCAAGAAACCCAAGTAATTCACTTCTGAGGAGAAGCGAAGTACTAAAGAAATTATCAGTCTTGTATGCTGTCAATCCCCTTGTAATAAACACTACTAAAACAAAGCCATTCTCGTTAGACCCAAGAATTGTTAAATCGATACAGAAGTCGTGCTGAAGTTTCAGGATTCACATATTTATTTACCATGTGCACCTACAGTTAAGTGTCTAGGTGTCTGAAGAGCACACGTGATGGGATCCTCATATATAAGCTACGGCAACCAAATTAGCTTGAGTAGCCGGTATATTGTGTAAGGCGAGTTATTCACTTCTCATAAATGTGAAACTTTTTATTTGCGACTGATTATCTAAGTTTTACGTTACCGCTACATAGTATGGAATACTACAACTGCTTTTATAGTGAGTAAATAATAGAGAAAAAAGCCGTTCGACCCATTACAAATGCTTAATACGAGAGTCATTCAGAACAACTTCTCCACGAGTTGCGTTTGCTTTCACTTCCAAATCTATATGAATGTATCGTCATTAGACGCCATGAATCACAAATCAGAAAAATATACCAGTCCCTAAAAAGCATCGCTTATATACTTGTCACTTAAGGTATATTGCATGTGACACCACATTTCAAAAAATGTAGGAGGTTTCACGTTGCAGAACTACTTATGGAGAGCAAAAGTTTTCAGACAGTTACCATGGCTCCTATAAATAGATAAGTTCTGCAGCGTGCGCATCATATCAACTTTCAGTTTTCTCCCTTTACGGTTTTTCTGTTGCTCTTTTTCTTTTCGAGGTTGCTTTAGCTGCAGAATTTTGCACGTAAAGCTCAGCTCGCATCAATCATAGTCTTCATTCAACACTTCCTGCATGATATCTACTCTTTTGCTTTCGTAAAAACTTTGTACTATGTTAATTGGGTATATTGAATTTTCTTTGTACATTGTTATTTTTCGGTTCACTTGCACTGCTGTACGGCATTATGTTACTGGCTATGCACTCCTGTCTGTCAAATTTTATCGTCAGTGGATACTTTCAAGCCCGTTTTAGAGGCTTTTTGTCCACTGGCCACAACATCACTACGCGTTGTATATTGATGTTAAAAATAAACTGAAACTGAAGAGGAGCGCGTGGCCTCACAAGTTCAAATGTTGCACCTAGCATCACTTTGTTTTTATTTTGTCTACTGTATACTATTTTCTTTTGTGGGATCACATACTCAAGTGAAATAAACGTGTTTAATAATGGAAATAAGGGCTGGTGGCAGTCATGCATAATCTCTGAACCCGTGAGGCCACACGCTGGCGTTTTGCAAGTCACAGGAGCACGAAAGGCATGTGCAAATGTGCGATCTTCATTTCCGTTCATGTTCCCGCATCAACAAAGTATGTTGCGTTGGTATATAAACAGATTCGATGGCACAATAAATTTAAATAAAAGTTTCCGGTGGTGCACTTTCTCTCTTGTCTGTGTCTATTACGCTGCGCAGTCGTACTGAAGAATTGAATTAACAACTCGCCCAAAGCACTGCTCTCATTCAGTCACAGCTGGTATGAAGAACTAGTCATTTATTTATTTATTTATTTATTTATTTACCCTATCGACCATCTCTTAAAGGTTGTTACTGGAAAGGCGCTATAGAGAGAGAGAGAGAAGCGGAAAGCAGAGACATACAGCAGATGACAGAAAGCGGTATGCTATCTTGCACTAGGTTTGGAAAAAAGGGATTGGAATGAGATGCCACGAGAGGACTAATAATAAGTAAAAAAAATTGAATACCACCACACCCGAGAGCGTTCCGCGCGGAATCTTGCAGACAAACCAATAATAAGGAGAAATCCCAGAAGCACTTGTGCCACCTTCTTCTGCGGTGTTAAGTCTGGATCATGGCGTAGTATTCCTCATTCTTCTGACAGGGGCTACTAAATTACACAGCATATTTAAAAGTACCTGTTAGGGCATGGTGTTACAGCACATGATTTCAGGACGATTGACTGATTGGCTTTACGTCCCAAAACCACCGTCTGATTATGAGAGACGCCGTAGTAGAGGGCTCCGGAAATATAGACCACCTGGGGTTCTTTAACGTGCACCCGAATCTAAGCCCATGGGTATACAGCGTTTTCGCCTCCATCGAAAATTCAGCAGCCACAACTGGAATTTGATCCCCTGACCTGCAGGTCGCAGCCGAGTACCTTAGCAACTAGACCACTACGGCGGGGAATTTTCAGCGAGATTGTATACCAGCATTTGAAGAAAACCGAAATAGCGACCACGTATGCAATGCAATCTATGAAAAGCGTAGTTTGTTTTACGTACATTTTATGATTTCAGCTTTCTTTTCAAACAGCTGTTCTTGCAAAAGATGGCATGGCAGGTCGCCGGCCTCTCGTTCAAGGTAGCTTTCGCAATGAACGATCTATTTGTGCTGCTGGCATGAACTTGCGCACAACTTCCTTCCCGCGAATATTGTATGCGGGCAGCAAAATATTTTTTCACCATGCAACACTACCTTCGTTTCTCCCCACTCAGTGAATACAGATCACATCAAGAACACGCGCTCATGCTAGCACACAAGCTTCGATGTGCATTTGCTTCAACCGAGCGACGCCATCGCTGTTTACAGGAGCAGAAAAGTGTGAAATCAACACAACAAAACTAGAAAAAAACTAAAAATACTTCGCAGGATAAGCTTCCTTATATAGAATTAAAAACAATATTGAAAGTAATTTGTAATTATATCATTTTGTGTGATATTTTCGGTGATGTAGTCGACCAAAATTATCGTTCGATAACAACGCGCAGAAGTGTACTGAAAAAAGTCAGAGCTTTGTCGCAAAAAAACGAATTAATGAACGCGATAGCAACAAATTGGAAGGTCTCGCGCAGAATGGCAAGCAGATCAAAACGTGCCCCACGTTTTTCACGCACAAATGATGCCCGAAACGTACTCACAGGTACAGATGAATTCCAATAAGCGTCTCAGTTGTTACTTTGCTGTGTCTGAAAATCACGCCCTTTTCGCAAGCGGTGACTGTGCAAACGATTGCAGTTACCTTTGTGCGCCGGGTAACTACAACAGAAGTGTTCCTGAAAGCTCAAGGCCAGCCAAGACGTGCGATCCTCTCCTTTATGAGATGAGGGCGCGCGAATGAGCATCCCTCTCTTCCTCTTTCGGCGCAAAGTACTCGTGGTAGATGAGAGCACGTGCCACCGCGTCGTGGCGATGTGATGACCCACGCTCATTGCGCCATCTTGCGGGTAATGCTGAAAACACCATAATTCCTCCCGAGATGCCCGTCAGCAGCGGTAAGTGGTAGATATAAATAGCTTACCGTTTGAACGGCGAAGGCCGTGCTCCTCTGTGGCTCAGCGGTTCACGCCTCGCACTCACGACTCACAGGTCCGAAGTTCGATTCCCCACGCAGGCGTCTTTTCCTGGATTATTTTTACTTCTTGCGTTTACACACACACACCACACACACACACACACACACACACACACACACACACACACACACACACACACACATATATATATATATATATATATATATATATATATATATATATATATATATATATATATATATATATATATACGGTGAGGGACGCCGACGCCACGGTCAAAATCCAGCCGAGAGTGTCCATATATGATTGCTATTGCAATAAAAGCGTGTGCTTCGATTCGGTAACCTTGGTTGTGCTTATAGTGAACTATAACATGTATGCCTCAATTGTTTTGCTATAGCCGTGCTGCCACTGAAACGTTTTACTGGGTATAGCCCTCTAACACATTTTCTTAGTGTTTCTCACTGAAGCAAAGGTGAATCACTCCTCCGCTCTTCCTAGTTGTTTTTTTTTACGTTGAATGCAACTGCATATTTTTTTTTACCAGGTGGAACAAGCATTCACGCGGCGTTAAAGCTTGACCACACGTACGAGGGGCATTGGGTCGGGGCGTGCCTTTTTGATGTAATGTCACACCCTCTCCATATGCATGGAGAGAGAAGGTGCGCAGTTTTACTTAGGCGTGGGTCCTCTCTCTCCATAGGGAGGGGATGTGACGCCGCGTGAAAAAAGCCTCGCGCTGACAAGCTGCAAAGCGTACCTGGTGTGGTCAGACAGGCAGGAGAAAAAATCAGACTGATTGACACGTCACGACGTGTTTCAAAGATTGATAGGATACAATTATCCAGAACGGGTCGTTGTACCTGGGTGCATCACCTGTAAAAAACGACCGCCCGCACGAATGACATACGTGCTGCATGACTGTTGTCCTTACCGCGTTTAAGGATTATTTGCGCGCCGCACATCCTGTACCGAAATATCAGTGTTCTTATTACGCAAGTTTAGTGTTTACCAATGTGAACAGAACTTCGCCTGTCACAACCAGGAAGTTTCCTTTTATTTCATACATTATTTATGTCACTCTGCTTTTACTATACATTTCAGTTCATATTATCACACTTTCATGTAGGCGACATGTTGTGAAAGACGCAGCAGATAGTCTTGCAGACCAATTTTGGACGCAGCGCCGCTCATCAACAGCAGCAGGAACAGGCTTGGCAGAACCAATACAGCTTGCCGCACGGGAATTGCGAGCTGTCCCGTGATTCCTGTGTTAGGGGTTATGACGTGACGCAGAGGCGCTTTACGACGGCAAGCGACGCCCACCTAAAGCCAGGCGAGACTGTGCTATAGCGCGTTCTATCGTTGCTGGGCGAACGCTTTGTTTCCAGGTAAACGGAGCCGATACAATCCATGTGATCCGCTCGTTGTTTGCAGTCGTAAAGCTGCACGCGCACCTCACGGCCGGGCGCAGCGAGAGCAAACCAGTCTGACCGTAAATATGCGCCGTTTGGCGTCGCCGGTCTTACAGTGTCCTGGGCTATTTGTGTATACATATGTGTCATCATAGCATATGGCCGGAACTGTGATCTGAAAGTATTACCAGCCTCCTTCGTTCTTGATACCCATATTCCTGCATGTGTGCGGGTTCATGTAACCG
The DNA here is from genome assembly GCA_013436015.1 of Rhipicephalus annulatus. Classification (NCBI taxonomy): domain Eukaryota; kingdom Metazoa; phylum Arthropoda; class Arachnida; order Ixodida; family Ixodidae; genus Rhipicephalus; species Rhipicephalus annulatus. Next base: position 112,551 of record WOVY01009828.1, on the reverse strand, counting down.
TAAAGTTTCCTGCAATATTACTAGAAGAAACTCTGCCGTTGCGCTCACTCAGCCACCTTGAGAATGATGGTTAGAGTAAACAGATTTGGATAATGTTTGAGGCAGTCTCTGAAAAGAACGCTTCTCGCAAAGCATCGGAACCATTTTCTACTAAGGTCCCACCTATAGATACAGTGGAAAAGATTGCAAACAAAACGGACTCTGTGGAAGACGATGCCCAGCTGCATCAGCCTACTTAGGATGCTGGTCCATGTCATTATATCACTGATTGCCGGTCGCCAGACACCAGCAGCACTAGCCGCAGAACAGCTTTTGGAGGCACTCGTCCCAGTTCTCGACGAGCTTCACTAAAAATAGTATAAACAGTCCAAAGCCCCGGGCCTTCGTGCTGCAGTGGAATGTCCAATTATTACGTTTGTAGATATCTTTCATGTGGCTATTTATTTTTTCTTGCGTGTGCGTGTTTTTTTTTTAAACTACTCTTCTCTCTTTTTCTTTCTTACCTTATTTCTTCTATGCCTCCCCTTCCCGAAGGAGCAAGCAGGCTTTGTGCCTGTATAGGTGGCAGTTGTCAGCCTGTTCCTTCCCTATTTCCTCTGTCGTCGTGTTTTATATGTACTCAAACCAAATAAAGAAATGAATAAAAGAATGAATGATTGCGAACTTCGTGACCAGATTCAAATTGGTGAGCCTGAAAAGCTTAAAGTGGTGAAGTGGTGCTGCTAAACGTTTGCGGAACTCCGTAGGCGACAAAGCGGATCCACGACACGCAGCTAAACGAAGCCGAAAGAACGAAGTCATGACGAATCCATGTACCCATCATTGTCAAGCTGGGTGAAGCACCACACGTTGTAGCTCCTACAAACGCGGACAGAGGAAAATCTGTGCATGTTACCAGCACTATAGTCATTTTTGAAGCTAAACACCACACGTCGCAGTCATTATAACATTACGCATTGTTTACATGTTCCGTTAGTTGTGTGTTGATAACTTTGAATTTGGACAAGTTATTCACTGTATTTATAAGGTACACGGGATTGTGTGGCACGCGCGTGGATGGACAAAGCCGGCATTGAGGGTATTGCACAGATGCTTGCAGGGCCCCGAAACTCCTCATATTTAAAAATTCAATGGTGGTATTGCAGTTGTTTTCAAGTCTTAAAAAAAAACACGCATCTACGAAACTTTTTCGAAATGGCGCCCTAACACTGGAGCTACACGCGTTTGATGATTCAAAAACGGCCCCTGCCAGCACCCTTCACGCATAGTTAAGGTCGCTTCCTCTCCTCTTCTTTTAGCGCCTACACCATCACAATGCGACGAAGCTGCTTTGACGGTTCTTTCGGGAAACGAAGGGCTGCATGAACGAATGGGTGGGCAACATGCTGTACAATGAGCGCACAGCAATGTGCCTTTCTGGGAATGCGTCCTCCTCGACTGTGTAGTGCGGTGGCGTCACCAAGAAGTGAAGCGGCTTCAGCCAACACCACCTAGAAACACCACCAACACCAGCCAACACCACCTAGAGGGCTTTGGTGGCCCCCGTTCGCTTCGCTCGTCCCTGGGCTCCGTTCATCGGCTCGTCTCTCCTTCTGGGCAAGGGCTACTACTCGCCCCGGAAGGGGGAAGTGCGGCCAGCACGCGTACCCAGAGCAGAGTAAAAAGTTGTTTGTCTCGATGATATGGCCAGATGTGGACGTCTACGTCATGGCCAACGCTGGGAGTTATCAAAATTCCCGGAGAGGATGTGGCACTGTTTATTGGAACTTGTGGCGCGCTCGCAGCTCGCATGCCGTATTCGTCACTGTTAATTGTGACAGCATTATGACTTGGTGCGAGTGTTTGCCTTAAATCTTATAGCGGCCCTGCTGTACTTTTGGATCATGGTTAGAAAAGGCTACCTATCAGTAGCAGAGGCTTCCGGGAACACGCGAGCCAAATGTTGTAGCACAGCACGTGGCCTGCCATTCGCCATAAATTATCAGTCAACTAAAAATTGTTTTATCTTCTTTTGACCAAGGACGAAGGAAGCTTAATAATCACTCGAACAAGGCCATCTATGAGCCATTGGCTAATTTGAACAGGGCGCGCTCGTTCGTTACAATGGTCGCCATGAGAGGCCGTGACTTGTACACGCGTGCGCGCTATCACACTCAAAAAGCCACGTATTCAAAGAAAAAAAATGGCAGCATATCCACGGAGTGAATGACAGAGAGTGGGGCAAAGAATTCGTCCGTCCATTCGTTCTTGCTTCCGTCCGTCCATGCGTCCGTCAGTGTGACCGTCCATGCGTCCATCAGCCCGTCCGTGCGTGCATCTGTTCGTGCGTCCGTCCCTGCGTTCGTCCATGCAGCCGCCCCTGCGTCCGTTCATGCGTCCATCTATGCATCTGTCTATGTGTCCGTTCGTCCATCTATTCAACACTCCAAGTACCACCATCTCGCATCTTTTCATCATATATTCCCCATATAGAAGCACCGCCATCCAGCGGACATTCCAAGGACTAAACGAGAGGTGGCACACGCACACTTTTTTACGGTTTGCGCTTCGGGTCCACTTCCCACCTTTAACCACCTCGAGTTCATGGTATATACTAGTTCACTGTATTCATGGCACTGCGGCCGAACGCTCGCTAAACCTTTCGAAAACCAAGGAGGTTACGCCCAGCGAGTATGACGTAGCAAACTTTTTCAGTCAGATAGTGCTCAATGTATACATGCCAATGGCTGCTAACGGAAAATGAGAGGCGGAGAATTCAGTTTACTTTCTTACGGCTAGCGCTTCGTATCTACTTCCCAATTTTAACCACCTCGAGTTCATTCATGGTATATACAAGTTCACTGTATTCATGGCACTGCGGCTCAACGCTCGCCAAACCTTTCTAAAGCTAAGGAGGTTACACCCAGCGAGTATAACGTAGCAACCCTTTCTTGTCAGATAGTGCTCAATGTACATGCCAATGGCTGCTAATGGTGATCGCAGCCAGCGTGTTAACTAAAAGCCGAATGCTCCTGTCTTTCATTTCCCATTAGCAGCCGTTGACATGTACATTTAGCACTATTTTTTATTTTTCAACAACGCACAGAAGAAGTCTCTCACCGGCACCACCTTGGAGGTCAAAATGTTATACTTGTTACATACTACGGAGGACGAACGGGTGCTGCTGTAAGGAGTTTCGCCCCTAAAATGAAGGAAAAGTGCTGAAGGTCACGAGACGCGCGTGACGCGTTTCTTTGCCCATGCCATGCTTTCCCATGCTTAGGTTCCAGCACTCACCTCGGGACGAGAGAAGGGAGAATGCCATCGCAGCATGCGACATATCTTTCTAAATTCGCTCCTACTACACTAATTTTTAAAATTTTGCAGCAACCAATTCGTGAGCCAATAAGCTATTTGAGCAAAGCCATTTCACCGTTACTTGAAAAAGAGTTCCAGGGATCCGTTAACAAGTTATCGGAGGTGTTTTCGAACCGTCTAAGGTTACCTTAGCAAACAGTGCAGTGAATGGAAATGGGCTGAAAATAACCATCAAAGCAGTTTCTGCAGGGCACTAAATATAAAGGTGAGCCACGAAACCAAGAAGGGTGCCCTTATGCAAGTGAAAGGGCAAAGTCTCGATTGGTAAAAACACAGCCAGTAAGATGCACGACCAGGGATGTATAAACTTCAGAGACGGAAACTCGAGCACACGGATCTACAGACACGTCTCAGTTGGCCAATAGGGCCTTCATCATTTGAGGGCGGGAAAGGGATGGTGGGAGGGTTCACATGCACTGTTGGCTTTCTCTTTACCTAGTGACATTCCTCGTACGTGCCGCTAAAACATTTCACAGAGGTGCCCCCGTGAAACTGAATGTGCGACCACAGGGCTTATAACTCACTTAATCACCGAAATTTTTAAAGCATTTCTCAATTACTCGTTACGTCTGTGTATAAATCTTATTCGGTGTTTGCCGCCCGTCTATTCTCTTATACATTTTCAGAGGGCCAGCAGTGAGTAGTGGGATTTCTGTGGAGGATACTTGTTCACGATTATGATAGCTCCTTTGTACAAGCCTATGTTTTTACGGCCGGCTTAGCAGCTTTACTCGTTATAGCTCGACAAGCCAATCACGCTGTCATAAACTTTGCCATGTAAATATATTGAGATTAACCTGCAAACCAGTTCTTCTAGGTTAACCTACCTGCCTCTTCGTTTTATTTAGTTCTCTCTCTCTTGAGATGAGGTGTGAGAAGCGCTGATATGCAAACTTGTTTCATTTTGGCAATGGTAGTAATGTTCATGTTTGATTACATCGTCGCAGAAAGCTGTAAGCAAACACTACTTTTCATGAAGACGTAATAGGTGCCTATACGTACACGACAACGTGAAACAGCCATCTGTGGCAGGCGCGTATCCAGATTTTTTTTTTTTCGTGTGGAGGGGGGGGGGGAGGCGACCCTCTTGCTTTCAAGGTGGTACACCCTTGAAATGATAATTGTTTACTCCCTAGGCCGTGGCGAAAAAAAATCCGGGGAGCACGGGCCCGGTGTGCCGCCTCCTGGCTACGCCCCTAGTTAGCGGCAATTAGTGCGAGCGTACGAGATATTAGTGATGAACATGAAGCATTGAAACAATTCGGATGTCATGAACGTACGCTACACGAATAAAGAACACGTCTTAAAGAAGCACTGACAGAAATTCAGCGGCTGAAGTATTCCGCGGGGTCCAATTCTGCGAACACGCTTACGTCATCGACCAAATCTCAGCTGTGAATATAGCTGGGAAGTAATCGGTATTATTGCAATATCCACGTGCATGAAGTAGTGCTATACACCGCACCTTCCGACATTTACGTAATCTAAGTCGGCCTTTAGGTCTCCGCCAACTTGCGTGACGTCACCTCTGCGGCCAAGCTCCTAGCTGGCGCAGCGAACTGAGGACACGAAATAGTCACCGTTGCCCTTGTGCATGAAGTCGTCGTGCTAGCAGGCTACTGTTTGGTGGCTGCTCGCGAGTCGCAGTGGATGTGCGGGCAAAGTGCGAAACCTCAAGAAAGTAGCTGCCACCGGGCAACGTTAACGGCGACCACCTGGGGCAGCACATGTGGCAGGCGAAAGACCGCAAGCAGGTGATGCAGGCAGCGCTGAAGTGCGTCACAGTTCTGTGTGCCATTTTACAAGCTAGATGGCGTGAGTATACCAGGCAGCCTGTCATTCTCGGAGCTCTCCCAAACTATAGTATGGTTGGCAACAGATTGTAATTAATTATGCGTAGTGTGCACCAGCAAGTGGTGCGCCGTGCTTAGGCTTATACGCCCCAGCAATTATAATGCACACACACACACACACACACACACACACACACACACACACACACACACACACACACACACACACACACACACACACACACACACACACACACACACACACACACACACACACACACACACACACAAACGCGCGCGCGCGCCAGTTTGCACAACAAAGCACTTGACCATTCCTTCTGTCAGTACCGCTTTAATTACGAACAGGCAAAAGCAAAGGAAAATATAATAACGTAACTAATAATTTAACGCATACGACTGCCTGGTTATTCTTACACAGCTTTTTACTGTAACTATATGCTGCGATTATTTTTTTCAGAATCAGTGGTTAATTATAGGATCAACAGAGACAATGTTAAAAGCTAGAACAAATACAATCTCTAGTCTTTTCAAAGCCGTCATTTAGATCTGACTATGAGAAATGCTGTAGTGGAAGGTTGAAGAATAGTTTAGAGCACTTTTGTATCGCTACTAAACGTAAATAAGCGATCTTTTTTTTTTAATTTGCACGTCAGTTCTCGTATCCAAGGTCAGCATTTCACAGCACATCACTAGCTAGAAGCATACTACTCTTTGTTCCGACGATGAACGAACCGGTAAGAGCAAAAACTGGAACAATGTTTTAAAGGTTTTATTCCTTACAGTACAATAATACAATACAAGTAGAACATAAGGAAAGATGTCTCAAAGTGAAAAAAAAATGTCAGAAAGACGTTCTGTTAATACACGTGTCAAACGCTATTACGTGATAATATTACTTAATTACCAGTAGATAAAGGGCAGATCAGACAGGAACGGAGCTACGCCCTACATCTGCTTTTAGACACATTTATGAACTCCGTTGTGTACCGCAAATTATTCCATTAGCGCGCAGCACAATCAGCACAAAGACACACCACGTCGAAATGGACGCGTCGTCCATCAAAGGAACGGTTGGCAGACACGCACACTGCATAATGCTGCTGTCGACGCGGTGCACTGGCGCAAGAAAGCAACAAGGCACCACATACTGACACACCGTGGAAAAACAATGTCGAAAGAAAATTGCGGTGACGGAACGAGCTAACGCCGGTGGAACACGGTCGAAAGCCGTCAGCTTTAAGTGAAGAAAAATGGACTGTGACCGTGTTATAGGAGCGCAATCCATTCGTGTTAAATTTGCAGGCACCGCCAGACGGGTGAGCCGTATACGCGTTAGGCTACTGTCATGGCGCGCGTGGATCGCAAAAGAAGCGTGGTCGGTGCTTCACGTGCTGTTGCTGAAGGGAACGAACAGAAATTCCGCCTCTCTTCCCTTCTTTGGAATCTCACGGTGCACGTGTGCGCTTTTCTTGTCCGGTTCTTTTTTCAGGGGCGAAGCCCCTTACGCCATGAGTCATATGTTTCGTGTTGTCGTAGTAGCCAGTTGCATTGCAATGCATGTCAATAAAAACGGTGTCACAACATATCCACTGAGTAATTGATGATGAGTGGGGTGAAGCATTTGTCAGCACGTCCATGCGTCCATGCATTCTTCTGTCCTCGCGTCCGTTCATGCGGTCGTCCATCCATACGTCCGCCCATCTGTCCGTCTATCCGTTTCGCCCAACTCGTCATCATTCACATCGTGGATATGTGGATATGTTGTGATTTTTTTCTGCCACTTTGTGTGCTGCTGTCCCAGTCCACGTCAGTATCGAAGCTACTACAACACATCATTTATGAAAGAAAAGAAAGAGAACGCGTCTCCAGTATTTCGACGTTAACCACTCGTTCCTCTTCCGCTTGACTATGGTTGGTTTTCGAAAAGCTCTACCACAGCCCGTATAACATTTTTTGCACGTTTTTATGTTGCACAAAAGAGCCCTATTTTTGGAGTAACCTTTCTCTTTCCATTGCTACTATTTTGTGTTAAATACTAATGCGACAATACATTCTCGCAGAAGCAGTGTCGCCGAACCATCGACGTATACGTTAGCGTTTCTAGATTATTCTAAGAAGCACGTTACGACTACGGGGACTGGTAAGGAAGAATGAAGCTGACATAGACGAAAAATTGCTCATGGCCGATGTAAAAACTAAAAACCGGTACATGCCATTCATTTACTGCCAAGCGTGATGCTCCATTCGTCCTTGTTAGCCTACCTGCAAACCAGGAGGGACTTACGCTTTGGACGGTTCTGCCCGCAACAACAACGGGAACAACACGATATGGGATGTGCTGGTGAGGGCAAACACCTTTAGGGCGGCACTGGCCCTCACGTGGACATTTGCTACCATTTACGTTGAACTGCCAGATTGTGGCAATACGTTACTAAATAATTGGAATGGGATGCAAAACTGAGCCCATGTGATATGCAAATAGGGTCACTTCTGTGTAGCGACTCCAGACCAACGTAGCAAAGGAGATGCATGTACCGAGCATTTTCTCCATTACGAGTGTTCGTGAGTGCTACACGACCTTTAACATGAATCGATATACGTCCACCACGGAAACAAAGAAAAGCATTTTAATCAAAGGCTGTTCACCTGGCAATTTTCCTGAGAGGTCATCTCCAGATGCTCGGTGGATAATGATATTGAATACACATCACACAAACACAAACACACAAATACGAGAGCGCACAGGCGGGCACGTCTGGTTTACGAAAACAGCCAACTTCGGTTTCGTAGCATGTAACTCACAGGTGTAGCTTTTCTATGGACTCAGAATATGTCACAATTCTGAGCATAATTCTTCTTGAAGATTTAAAGCCACTGTCCCTCTAATGCATGTATCCCGCATACACCCAGACACGTTGCATGACTTCTGGCACGTTACCTTGTATGCACAATACGTAAATTTTCATCCGGTAAAGTCGAAGTAGTGTGGGGCGTCAAAGTTATTCACGCCAGCGTCGTTGTATCTCCCACTTAGTTTGACAGGCGGGAGTTTGAGAGACAGCAGAGTTACGGAGGCATCTCATCAAGGACAACACCAGTCCAAATAGCAGAGCTGCTCTGGAGCAATCCGCGTTGAGAATACGGTTCTCTTTCAGATGTCAAGTTGTTTACGATTTGGACGAAAGGCGGCTAGAATTTAGATCAAGGCACTGAGTGAACGGCGATCACGCTAGTTTGGAGCCGTTAATCACACTCGGGAACAGAAGCCATCGGCGCACTCAAGTGCTAGTCGACGTGATCTGCAAGCGCGGAGCCAAACTGTTATCTTGCTTCGAGAACACAGGCTCGTTGGGGGAGGGAAGGAGGGAGAGGCCACTGAGCTTGCATTGAAACCGGTCGATCTTTCCAGAAATAGAAGCTACCACTGAGCGATTGTCAGGAAAGGACACATGCACACACAACGTCTATTTTCACGTATTTCTTTTTTGTTTCACGGCAAAAGCAATGACATCAGTGAAAAACACCCGACGCCGTGGCCGCAACTGCGGTCCGATCCTGTGCTCATAATTGCTGTTTCTCTTTATGGCAGCCATGCCGGCTATTTTTCATCATAAGGGGAGACACTTATGTCTATCAAATATTGAAGACAAAGCGCATGAGCTCAGAACCCATTAAAGTCTGATCAATATTCCCAGAATACTTAAGGGCAATCACACCAACCAAACTAAAGCAGTGGCATGATTCCTGCGAGCTAGTAAAGCTGCTAACTTATGGCTGTCGTTAGTGCACGCGTACAAATACAGGTTAGGTAAGTTCACATCAAGCTAAGACAGACTGGGCTCTTTCAGTTGCTTACCACGTACGCGTGTATTTTTATTTTTAAAACCACAGCTACACTCAAGTAGGGCTAGCTCATGCTGTCACCGGTTAAAATCGTAACAGCTGGTCATTTGCATGCAAGTACGATGACTTAACACAAATACCGCTTCGATTCAGTGGCATTGCTTATACTATACATAAGGGAGTGTGCCATTTTCGTATTCCATTCCGTAGAGGAGGCGGCAGCTACTGGCGCTGCCCTTAATTTGAAAAAGAGTTTCTGGGAAAAAAGAGATAAAACACAAGAACAGCAAAAGGGCAAGCTCTTGGATTTACGCCCTGCAAGAAATTGTTACGTCGAACCTATTCTTCCGATAACATGCAATGAAGAATGTTCATTACCATCGTAGGCGAAAACTTATGAAGATACAAGTGGCAGCGCGATAAAATAAATGTCGATGCTCGAACTATCAAGAGCCATGTTTTTGTATTAATGCGACACGGTTAAAACGCTCGTTTCGCAGAAATTGCAGTGGTGGCGTCGTTGGTTATGAGTGAGAAATAATCATCTTGCGCGTGACCTAAAATTGCGAATGATGTAAATAGGATAAAAAATAAAATAAAATTCAGGGTCTCCGTGTAGTTCGAAGCCGGGTCCTTTGCACGGCAAGTGGGTGTTCTAAGACGGAATCTGATTGTGATTACACTGAAAGTAACTTGCATGCTTAACAAATACACGTTTCCTATACACATGCTTCACAATGCAACATGCCATATCACAGTAATAATGCGTGGTACAAGCTTACACTGTCACCGGGCATCAGAACATGTTGTCATGACTTCATGGTTTAAAGCGGGCTACCCACAAAAGGCGCACATGTTAAAGCGCTCATTCTCTTAGGCCACGTGGTGGGTTCTAAGCACGCTTCTAAACGTTTGACGCGCACGATTGCCCGTGGTTTAAAGCATGCTACACAGAATGCCGCCGTACGCGAAAGCTTCACTGACATACCATTTCGAACTCAGTATGTGCCATGGACAAGATAATGCTATCGCGTTCAACTACGCAAAACTACGCAAAACTATGACGTTTGCGTATCACTTTAAAGTGCATTCTGAGACATGCAGTGTAGGAACTGATCGATTTAACCAAACTTAGCCATGAGAAAAAACGAGTGCGTTCTTAGGGTTGAAGATTTTTGCTATTTCGTTCCTCCATTGGTGCATAAGCTTTACTACATCCGTACAGCTGTGCCCCACCGTTGTGGTCAAGTGGCTAAGGTACTCGGCTGCTGACCCGCAGGTCGCGGGATCGAATCCCGGTTGCGGCGGCTGAATTTTAGATGGAGGTGAAAATGCTGTATGACAGTGTGCGCAGATTGGAGCGCACGTTAAAGAAGCCCGGGTTGTCACAATCTCCGGAGTCCTCCACTACGGCGTATCTCATAATCATACGGTGGTTTTAAGAGGTTAAACACTACATATCAATCAATCAGTCATCAGTACATCTGTCATAGATATTGACACACCTCGATGGGCGCATGAAGAGGAGGAGGTCGAAGCGGTCTGGCTCACGAGCAGCTCGGTCTCCGTTTTCTGGCTCTGAGCTGTACCGATCTCAACCATTTCCTGTAAATAAACGCGTTTCATCGTCACAGTTGTGGTGGAAGGTGCTGGGTAAGCCAGCTACTGTCAAGCGAGACCGGAGAGCAGCCGTCTACTAACGACGGAACCGCAAGAGCACGAGCTTCGCCGCAGCCGTCGACTAGCGGGCTTGCCACCACTACCTCAAGATATGAACTTGGACGGAGACATCCAGCAGCCGGTCGCGAGGGCGCCGTCTTTCCACTACCGAGAGCCACGCACATTTACAGGAAAACCTGGCGATGACGTTGAAGAATGGCTCAGCCACTATCAACGGGTGAGCCGAGCCAATGGCTGGAATGCGGCCAGCCAGTTGTCCCACGTGGGTCTATTTCTCGATGGCAGTGCTTTAGTGTGGTTCGAGAATCACGAAGACACCTTGACAACATGGGCCCAGTTTATGGAGGAGATCAAGAAGTGCTTTGGCGACCCTGCGACGAAGAAGAAACGTGCAGAGCAAATGTTGTCGCAGAGAGCTCAAGCTTGTGGTGAGACATGCAGAACCTACATTGAGGAGGTACTGAAACTGTGCAAGTGTGTGGACACCAACATGACGGAAGAGGACAAGGTGGGCCACATTCTCAAAGGAATTGCGGAAGACGTCTACCACTTCCTTATCGGCAAGGAGAGTCTTGAGTCTGTGGCCGATGTGATTGGGCACTGCCGAACGTTTGAGGCCCTGAAGACTCGCCGCATCACTACGAAGTTCGGACGCCTTGCCAATGTTACGACCGTCGCCACTGTCGATGTGTGCCAAGACTCCGTGCCTACCGACCTTTCGTCAACGATTCGCCTCATTGTACGTGAGGAACTTCGTCGTCACCTTTACGCGCCCTTGAACGCCCGAGAACCACCGTGCGATACACCGTCCACAAGTATCAATGCTACGAGTTTCGAGGAGCGCAGCTATCCCAACCGCGGCCCTCAGCTAAGGGCTCCACCACCGACGTCTTCTTATGTAGAGCCGCCTTATGCTCCCCACAGTCGTTACGGCTACAACAGCCATCCACCTCCTTTTGCGTCTCAGTGGGAACAGAGCGCCGCGTACCCTCAACATCCAGCGACGTTCCCTATGTCCCGTGAACGGCCCGTCTGCTACCAGTGCGGTGTTCGTGGACATATCGCCCGATTTTGCCCAATGCGACGTAATCCACGTTCGACATTCCCTCAGAGATCCGCGACGTTTGCACAACGAAGCCAACGGCCTGACTACACCTACTGGCCCCCCAACCCAACTGACGAGCGGCACGCCTACCAGCCGATCAACCGGAGTGATTCGCCCGGATCTGTGCGCAGCTTAACGCCGCCCACCACCCGTCCACCTCGGTCACCATCTCCACGGCGCCGGTCACGAATTTCGTCTCCGCCACCGGGAAACTAGCCAGCGCGGCCGACGGAGGTGAGGTCGCTGGACGTACCGATTTTCATCAAAGAATGCCTCCACCAGTTTCTATGCTTCAGAATAAGGTTCAGGTACTTGTTGACGACGTTCCCACGATGGCATTGATAGATACTGGCGCAAGTGTTTCCGTGATGAGTTTAGTTTTTAAGCAACGACTGGGCCGTAAGGTTATGTTTCACTGGGACAAACCTGCCACATTTCGGGCAGTGAGCGGCGCATTCTTGCGTCCTGTCGGCGTCTGCACTGCGTCTGTTAGTGTTGCCGGTAAAACGTTCAAGGCGGAATTCACAGTACTGGCTCAATCAACGCATGACGTTATACTTGGCATAGACTTTTTGCGAGAGTGTCGTGCGACCGTGGATTGTGGAGCAGGTGAGGTTCTGTTGTCTACTCTCGCCCAGCAGCCTGATTGTGAGAAAGGTAACCTCACTGTAGCTAAAGATGTACTTCTGCCAGCGTGGTCCACGGCCAGCGTACAAGTGACCACTTCGGAAACCAACTCGAGTTTGAATTCATGTGACATAGTGATTGAGCCGTTGCCTGTAGCTTGTCTCAAGAAAAACATCTTTGTACCACGATGCATTGTATCTCTCGCAGACGAGACGGCTCAATTATGGGTGATAAACAGCTCACCCGAGTCGGTTGTACTACCGGCTGGTATGCGCCTTGCCCTGTTCGAAAAGCAGAGCAGCACCTGCATTGGAGCTTTAAGCGATCTTGAAAGGGCGGGTCCGGAAACTTCTGGTATGGAAGCTGAATTTTCAAAAATGGTTAGCAAGTCCATTTCCTCACAGAAGCGCAAAGACCTGGTTGCACTGCTGGCGAGACATGCTAAAGTATTTGATTTTGCACGGAAGGTGCCTAGGGCTCAGATACCGACCACGCGCGCTCGTCACAAGATCGATACTGGCTCTGCTCATCCTCTCCGACAAAAGCCCTATCGCGTGTCCGTGTCCGAACGCAAAGTTATTGCTGAACAAGTTGGCGAGATGCTAGCCACTGGTGTAATTCAAGAATCGTCAAGTCCGTGGGCTGCACCTGTTATTTTGGTAAAGAAAAAAGACGGGTCCTGGAGGTTCTGTGTTGATTATCGGCGTCTCAATTCTATAACCAAGAAGGACGTGTACCCCCTCCCCCGCATTGATGACGTAATTGACTGCCTTCATTCGGCTTCCTACTTTTCTTCGGTAGACTTGCGATCCGGGTATTGGCAGATTCCCATGGATCCAGTTGATAAAGAGAAGACGGCTTTTGTAACGCCAGACGGTCTATTTGAATTTAATGTTATGCCGTTCGGCTTGTGTAATGCTCCGGCAACATTTGAACGCTATATGGATACCGTCTTGAGAGGCCTTAAATGGGAAATTTGTTTATGTTACCTGGACGATGTGGTTATTTTTGGACGAACTTTTGAGGAACATAATCATCGCCTTGACGTTGTTCTAACATGTTTGGAGAAAGCCGCCTTGACACTGAACTCAAAAAATGTCGTTTCGGTGAACGGCAAACACTGGTTTTAGGACACCTTGTGGACAAAGCTGGTGTTAGGCCGGACCCGCAGAAAGTGGACGCCGTCAGCAAGTTTAAACAGCCACAGTCTATCCGCGAGCTACGAAGCTTTCTGGGCCTATGCTCTTATTTTCGCCGCTTTGTACCTAATTTTGCTGAAACGGCCCAGCCACTGACTGACTTGCTGCGCAAGGACGTCCCTTTCCACTGGACACCAAATTGTGAGTCAGCGTTTAAGCAACTAAAGTTCGCTCTCACTTCCGGGCCAATACTATGCCACTTCGATCCCTCTGCTTCCACGGAAATCCACACCGATGCCAGTGGAGTTGGTCTCGGCGCGGTGCTTATTCAACGACACAACAATGCTGAACACGTCGTCGCCTATGCAAGCCGGTCCCTGAGCAAGGCAGAGCGTAATTATACGGTTACCGAATTGGAGTGCCTCGCCGTCGTTTTCGCCGTACACAAGTTTCGCCCCTACATCTACGGTCGTCGTTTCTCAGTCGTCACCGATCATCACTCTCTTTGCTGGTTGGTGAGCCTACGTGATCCATCTGGTCGACTTGCGCGATGGGCCATACGGTTACAAGAATTTAACTTCACGGTCCGCTACAAGAGCGGTAATCGCCACGCAGACGCTGACTGCCTGTCACGGCTTCCTCTACCAACGACCGAGTGTGAAGCTGATAATTTTGACGATTTTATCACAGCTATCGACTCTCATTTTCCTGACATCGCGGCTTTCCGGACAGCACAGCACGAGGATCATTGCTTAGATCACCTGTTTGCCTCCGCGAATGACCCGGCCAGTTCAAGCTCTTTTGTAGTTCATGACGCCGTCCTTTACAAGAAGAATTATTCTGGCCAAGGCGCCCGTCTGCTTCTGGTAGTTCCACGCACTCTACGTCCCCAAATTTTTCGGTTCTGCCATGACAACGCAACCAGTGGGCATATGGGCTTCGCCAGAACGTTTCATCGCATCCAGCAAAGGTTTTACTGGCCCAAGATGCGACGCGACACAGAAAAATACGTAGCGGGTTGCGAACAGTGTCAACGTCACAAGCGTCCCACGACTACATCACCCGGACTTCTCCATCCCGTACCACCTCCTAGCTCTCCCTTCGAGATTGTTGGTGTCGACCTTCTAGGTCCGTTTCCGCGTTCAGCCAGTGCCAATCGATGGGTCATCGTGTGCGTCGACCACCTGACGCGCTACGCAGAAACTGCGGCTATACCTACTGCAACAGCCTTTCACGTGTCGCAGTTTATGCTTCGGCATATCATTCTCCGTCATGGCCCTCCACGAGTCGTCATTAGCGACCGGGGACGTCAGTTCGTCGCTGACGTCGTTGAAGAGATCCTACGCCTGTCTGCCAGCCAATTCCGCCACGCAACCCCGTATCACCCCCAGACGAATGGCCTCGTAGAGCGGACCAACAGGACGCTAACGAACATGTTGTCAATTTATGTTGATGCCAAGCACAAAAACTGGGACGAAGTACTGCCCTATATCACATACGCCTACAACACCGCGAAACACGAGGCGACAGGGTACGCGCCCTTTTTCCTGCTCTACGCCCGCTCCCCTCGCAGTTGTCTCGACACCATTCTGCCTTTTACGTTAGATGTGGAAACATCGGTTGCCGAGTCACTATGCCGCGCTGAAGAAGCCCGTCGCGTCGCACGCCTTCGAACCATTGCATCTCAACAGCGCTCCAAGACCCGGTACGACGCCCACCATCACTCCGTTGCTTACACAAAGGGTGACCTGGTGTGGTTGTGGACACCTGTCCGCAAACGTGGTTTATGCCAAAAGTTTCTGGCCCGCTATTCCGGACCATTTGTAGTCATTGACCGTCTCAGTGACGTCACATACGTCATCTCCGGCGTCACAAGCAATGGTCGGCGCTCTAGCAAGACACAGCTGACACACGTCGCGCGCCTCAAGCCATATCACCACCAACCTTCCTATTGACTCGCCCAGTGGGCATCGTCTGCGAACGGGGGAATTGACACACCTCGATGGGCGCATGAAGAGGAGGAGGTCGAAGCGGTCTGGCTCACGAGCAGCTCGGTCTCCGTTTTCTGGCTCTGAGCTGTACCGATCTCAACCATTTCCTGTAAATAAACGCGTTTCATCGTCACAATATGCTTGAAATTCGCGTACTCGCATATGTAAAAGGAGTCGTCCACTAGTACTGCTGTATTTTAGTGGCGTTCGTGGGATTTTTTTATGATAAATATCCATGGGTGAAACTGAAGCGTCGAAATTATGCACACATTTGTTGTACCGCGTGCGTTGCGAAATGCATAGAGGCAGCTAGCAGCGCCGCCACTTTTGGTTGTCACTGCTAGAAGGCGTTGTGCCATCGCACTTGCTAATGCGTAAATTTTGCCCTCTCGAGGTGTCATTGACTGTGCTCATGAAAAAAGTCACTAGCCTGAAGGGCAAATCAATGAATGTGATAGCAACATATTCGAATGTTTTACGAAGCAATACCAGCATATTTAGGAAAAATAATAAGCGTAGTAAACATGTGGTTGCTAAGTAACCAAGTTTCCTGCGGCGCAGCCACAGCAGATGGCCATCAAAGGATTGTGCGTAGTGACGGTGTCTGCTTATTTAGGTCCGATCTCGCATGACTCCACAAAACACAGGTCTAAGAGAACGTGGCCGCTCCAGGCCGACTTTCGGCACCATTTTTCCGTGTTGAGAGTGTAGCCCGTAGAAGCTCTTGCCTACTATAGGGGCACAAGGCGCGCGCTGATTGTTGTCGCGATAGCAACCATAAGCGGCGAGATAAGCGCGCGCAGACGAGCCCGGATGGAAAGGCGATGTTCGTTCCGCAGAAAAGGGTGGCTAGCGCATCCTTCCCTACATACATACATACATACATACATACATACATACATACATACATACATACATACATACATACATACATACATACATACATACATACATACATACGTGCATACATACATACATACATACATACATACATACATACATACATACATACATACATACATACATACATACATACATACATACATACATACATACATACATACATACATACATACATACATACATACACATACATCATACATACGCGAATGACGGTGGCAGCGGTGTCGACGGCAAAAACTAGCTTGGACTGTCCATATAATTGATATCTCAATAAAATGCATAACAACGTAAATGTAGACCGAAAAAACACGGAGAAGAAAGGGTCCGTGTTTTTTTCGCGCTACATTTACGTTGTTATGGATCAGTCGCAACTCGCTCGCCTCTCCGTTTCGCAATAAAATGCCTTAATAGGAGACACAGAGTGTGTCGTTTGGTCAAGTGCTTCAAAATACGTCACTACAGGCGTGCGCGAAGGTGTGAATATTGCCTTCCAAGAGCTCGCGCTCATCACATTCTTAATACCGAGCTTACTGTGGCATGGGGTTGACACAGCAAGCCGTTTCATCTATACTTGAGCTTGCAGCCTAAATGATGAACGTGTATCAATGACCTGAAATTTAGATCAACCGCTTTCAACGCGGCGTGGTTCTCTGTGGAGTGTAGCGGGCGAGAAGTCTGTCGATGGCATTGAAAATGACAGCAACAGCGAATGATCAAGCCCAACCGTTTCCTTTGGGGAAATAGCGAAAAGCAGACCGCAGTTGAATGCGGCTGCTCTCATTTTTGGTTTCATAGACGAAATCAATGGCAGCATCAGCGCCAAGTTCTCGTTGGCACTATGGTCATGGCACAAGAACTGTTTCATCACTTCAATTTTAAACAGTCTCGTTCATCGTATTGCTTTTTTTTCTTGTCTTATTCTTACTATAAATCACGATATTTTTTATATGGACACTCTCATCGTATTCTGGCCGTTGCGGTCATTGTAATGCCCAGGATGTGCATGTTTATATAAAAAACAACAAAAAACACGTGGTTGATCCCTTGTCTTAGGAATTGGTATAACACGAAAGTGAAACGCGTTGTCACAGAGGTAGTTGAGCGTTTCTTGTGCATTCTTTCGGCAAAAGGGCGAAGGAATGAATGTTACAGCAACAAACTGCAATTTAATGCAAAGAACGGCAAGCAGCTTTATGTATACTTGCAGCTCGCACCTCAAGCACAACTCACGCACAAAATAAGCATACACAGTGTACACCGGATGAGCGTGGACAAACCAGTGTCACAGCTTGACCCTCAAAGCACGTTGCTCAAACAAACAAAAAAAAACGCACGAAACTAACGCACGAGTATACACCGAACGTGTACAAACAACCGTCAATTCTTACTTCTTCCTGTGTGAGCAGTGCACTCCTTTCATACCCTCGGCCTCGGCAGCGAGAGAAGTGACTTTCGTGCCCTCTTTAACCACTGTAACTTCAAAGCAAACTTGCGGAGGAAGCAAAAAAGGCACAAAACACACAAATTTTGAGATAAGCGTGACGCGAGTGAGCCACCACGCCAGAGAACCTCTATACGCACCTTGACCATGCCATGTTCAGGCGAGTGCGCAAAGCAACGCGCAGGGTAGCACGGGGCAACGATCTTTCGAGTCCATGCGCCATTGGCGGGCTCCTCGCACCATCTCGCTACTGATGACGAAAACGTGCTGATATTGTTGAGCTGAGGATGAGGACCACCAGCGGTACAATGTCAATTTTTATGAAAGGGAACACGGGAGCGCGTGGCCTGCGTGCTCGGGTGGCTGCTGGCAGCGCTTCAAACGGGAGCGAGAGCAACCACAGTCTCTTTTCGCGTCATCTCGCGGTGAGCAAAAACAATCATTCGTTGCTGATATGGAACCAACGGCAACACTGTGACCCCTCCCCCTTCAAGGCGATTATGTGAGAGCCGGTAATCGCCTTGAAGGGGGAGGAGTTGCAATCTTGCCGTTCTATTATCATGTTTGCACCAGTCATATGTTTTCGTCATCCATTCACGTCACGTAATACCAAATTTGGTATATATGAAGCTAGCCAAACAACCGCGAGCGCATTATGGGCGTGGCGTGTAGTCAAGGCTTACATAACATGCATGACAGGATTTTCATATTAGGACCTATCACGTATATGTTCACCATACAGCCATGACATTCCATACAAGTTTTGAAAGAGGTCATGTGAACGAAATCACTGCAATGATTGATTGATATGTGGGGTTTAACCTACCAAACCACTATATGATTATGAGAGACGCCGTAGTGGAGGGCTCCGCAAATTTCGACCACCTGGGGTTCTTTTTAACGTCCACCCAAATCTGAGCACACGGGCCAACAACATTTTTACCTCCATTGAAATCACTGCAGTAGCAGCAAGACTATGACATGTAAACCATGACAATCATGACATACATGTCATAATTTTCATGTTATGAATAGTCACTTACACTGGTAATACAGTCATGCTAGGCCATACCAATTCTGGTATAGATCCGATTAGATTATCCAAATGGCCAGGAGAGCTGAAAGTCGTAGGAAGAGTAGATAGATAGATAGATAGATAGATAGATAGATAGATAGATAGATAGATAGATAGATAGATAGATAGATAGATAGATAGATAGATAGATAGATAGATAGATAGATAGATAGATAGATAGATAGATAGATAGATAGATAGATAGATAGATAGATACGGTCAAAAGTCGCCTCAGTTTGCTAAGAAATGCTTCGCATTTAAAACCACCAGGCCTGCGCGAAACGCACAGCACAGTCCCCACAAAAGCTGGATGAGCGGCGTTTCAGAGCCTTTTAAAATACTATTTGGGTAACTGCTACAAGCATACTTGCATGGTATGTACTGCGCCATAAATCATAAAATTTTTTGTGTAGTATGGAGACGGAGAAGAGGGTACCCGCTCCGCCCACACAATGAATTTCGTGCAATTTTTAAATGTTGTAGCTGACGACAATAAAGAATTGTGTGTGAAGCGTTTTAATAAGTTGGAGCATTGGACGACCCACTCGTTACGCAATTCGCTTTGTGCGGTAACTGTTTGTTCTTTTGTTGTGTTAAAACACTTTATTATACTAACGTCATTCTTTTTCCGTCATTAAGCCTGCTTAAGGCCACTTTAGAAGGGAGTTTGAAGCACCAGCGTGGATTTGTGGTAGAATACCGGGCTGGCCCGCAGGAGATAGGTTCGAATCCTATTTTCTCCTTGGTATTTTTTATTTACTGAGTTTGTTCTTCAAATGTTGCGTGATAGTTGTTACATATACCGGCGGCGGACAACTAAGGCACACGTGACCCTTGTTGTGTTCTTATAACAGCTTCCGCTGTAAAAGGCGAAGATGTGGGAATATGGTAAGAGACAGTGATGACACAAGTACGGTCCAGAATATATAATCATCCAGTTTACTAAAAAACGCATTGAATCTACGCATATATGATAGCGGGCTCGGGACATACAAAGCTTCAATCTTTAAAATAAATGAAAAATACATGCGTCTACCTGTAGCATTTGGTCTTGTACGGTGAACATGAACTCTTGTGCATCAGAAGAACTCGTAAACTCGATTTGCGCTACTTCAAGTGATAAAACAAACACTATTTTCTTCTTTCGAAACGCCCTGTTACATTCACAATAGCTATAGCCGTAGACTTAATATCCATCGTTACGTTTTGGAAAATGCACCCACGACTATGCACATTCATGTTAGCGATCTAGACGCCCATATTTTCAAGATCTCTCGTTACGCTGCGTCATGATTATGCACTCACACGTTTCATTTGCGAGTGCGTCAAAGCAATGTTTTCTGTACGGGCGCGATAATGATTCGTTCTCGGTGTCCGGCATTTCCACATACCGACATTCTCAGGGTAGGGCTCTCGTTTTTGGCAGGTGCGGGCAGCTGCATAATCTCCATGATGAGAAATAATGGGTGTGGAATGCGTGGTTTTATACACACTCCATAGTCTTCTTACAGAGGAAAAGAGAGTGCTGCGTTATAAAACCTATACCTACAATCTCTCATATACAGCATAATTAGCAAAAATATTTTACCGTAACAAATACCCACAAATTGTTCGCATCTCCAGTGTATTAGGTATGATCGCCACCGGCCATACTATCGTAATAATGACAAGAACAATACAATTCAATGACCAGCATTTCCATATTGCGTGAGAGCATACATGTATAAGTCAAGTAAACCAACAAGGGAGCCTGTCGAAATGAAAATTCACCAAAGAATAAGGATGGGTTGGAGAGAAGACAGCACATATTCCCAAATAATGGCAGGCAATTCACTGGTATCTCTAAAGAAAAATTATAGAATATCACTGTATATATTGCCAGTATTAATATAGGGGGCAGTGACTTGCAGAATAACGAACTCTAGGAAAATTAAGCATCACACACCGCGTGATGGAAAGACAATAGGCGTAACATTAGAATATCAGAAAAAAGCAGGGTGGATCAGAGTACAGGCAGGGCTAACTGCCGTTTTGATTGAATATAGGCAAAAAAAAAATGACAGCTTTCCACATAGTGCATGGTTCCAAGCCTATATAAAGGAAGGGTGTAGCGAGAAAGCCTTCCTTGTTTGTCGTTCATTTTTTCTCCACTTTCCTTCTCAATTTCTTTCTACGTTTCTCTTCGCATATTTTTCGGTTTTGTTCGCTGTTTTTATACGTGTGTTTTTGTTTATTTCTCTTTCTATCTCTCTGCTTCTCTGTCTTGTAACTTTCCATGCCTATATTCTCTTTTCGTCATTGTATTTTTTCTCTGTATTTCTGTCCCTTTCTCTTTCTATCTTATTCCCAGTTTCTCTATCCCTCTTTGTATTTGATCGTACTCTTCCTCTCTATCGCTTTCTTTTATTTCTTTTTCACGTGTTCCACGTCACTTCTTTTCAACGAGCAGTTTTCATTCAACGCTCGATCGCATCTGCTGTACTCGGTATGCTCAATTGCTCTGGTGCATACCATCCTGTGGTTTTCCGTGGGCACCGAAGTTATTACCCCTGCTTCTGAGAGCTCGACTGTTGGAATAAATTAGGGCGGTGCACCAGAACTCACCACCTGAAATCAGTGAGCACGACGAAATGAAATTCAAGGGATGGCAAAGACAGCCGAGGGCAGCTGATATAGAGTTGGGTCGACCAATGAAATTTATAATTTGTAGGAATGATACTAAATCAACTTGCACAAGGTCAGGTGAATTAGACATCGTTGACAGAAGCTTTCGACCCGCAATAAACGTAGAATTGGCTGACAATGGAGACGACTATGATGATGAGCTTGTTCCAAGATTCCCGCGCAAGCGCTACATCATCTGGGCAGCTCACTTTCTAAGTCACATGCAGCGGCTCTATCCGAACGGTGTTAATGAAGCTGAAGTGCCGTAGCCCCATTCTCTTTGTTTCCTAGAGACGGACGAGTCATGGCACTTAGCCGGAGAACGTTCATTAGTGAGATGAAACCCTTTTGCTTTATTATAGGTTTGCGCTTATTAGGTTCATTAGGCAGCAGTTAATCGAAATGACATCGGTCCGAACGTCTTCGCATTCCACTAGGAGCAATGGGAGCCCAAGAAAATGTAAGAAAAAAAAGTGGTTCTGGAACGAAGGCGTTTAATTGCTGAGAGGCAATACATTAAGAGTGTCTTAATATTAAGATGAATAAGCGTAGCGGCACTCCTGCTGCATGGCGTTTGATGCCGTGGGCGTAAACAGCGAGAAAAAAATACCTGGGCTCTCGGGCAGCAGAATGTATTGCGCCTGACACATCAGCCTTATCAGTTGCGCTGCCAAAGCAGGGAGCTAAGTTAGAGCGTATTCGGGTACAAAATATGAAGGTCCCACTTGATTCGCTCGTTGACTACATTGAGCTGATAGATACTGGCATTGTGTACGCACTGAAAATTAAACTATCTGTGTGCAAATTCATTCGTTGAATCGAGCTATTTAAGACGACCAGTTACATTTAGGCTTTAATACATCACCCAATAAAGTTGTTGTCACAACGCCTGATTCAAAGTGTCACAGAACGATGTAAAGTGAAGGAAAGGAGTTTGGAGGGCTCCTTTCTTTGTTTGACACAACCTTAATGAAAACCAACTTATAATGAAGCCAGGAAAAGTACAGGGGACGTTATTAATATGTTATAAATGTATTCCAGTAATGGTGATCGATTTGCGATGAAATTTAAGTGGACTGAAATATAATTTGACACAGACAGGGACCGAACCAGCAACCTTCGGGTTACGCACCCGATGCTCTTGCCAATTGAGCTACGGAGGAAATTGTCCCCTTGCTTACATTATCGGGTATATACGTGCATGAAGACGGAAACGGATATGTGATTAAATGATCCTACTTCACACGTTATTTCGCAGGGCAGCCTCTAGCTAATACAGGCACTCACTCTTGAAATTCCCCAGCATGTGGGCTTCGAAGAAATTCAATATATAAATACTGAATGGCAGAGAGCGCTACTTGCACATGAAACCTGGTATCTTTGTTCTGAATTAATGACTCAGTGTTTTGTCTCATTAGATCCTTTGAAAATGTGATCTGATAAATGCT
The DNA here is from genome assembly GCA_013436015.1 of Rhipicephalus annulatus. NCBI lineage: Eukaryota > Metazoa > Arthropoda > Arachnida > Ixodida > Ixodidae > Rhipicephalus > Rhipicephalus annulatus. Next base: position 89,464 of record WOVY01009828.1, on the reverse strand, counting down.
ACTAACTAGTGGCTGATCACATTATTGTAAGCTGTGTCAGCACACCTCTAATTATATGTGAATTCAGTCATTCCTAGCCAAATATGAAATTATTTTCAAGTTATAACTTTCAAAATGTCCGTTGAGTACCGTCAACTGTAGGTACAGCCATTCACGAAGTGGTACTAGCAGTTTATAAGAAGCGTGTAAATCGATGTCATATTTTTAGAATTCAGTTAACATGTAGGTCGCGTGTTTCGTAGCAAACGTTAACTCTATAACGGTCTTACTTTAACAGTCGCCAAATGCGTTCTTTCTTAACGTTACGAAAAAAGATCGCAATCTCCTGGTGCTGGAATAAAGACCGCTAACTCTATCTTTAGGACCAAAAATTGAAAAGCAAAAACAAGTTTCCACAAGTGGAAGCACGTCGTAGTTTTATAAAGGCCAAAAGCAAAAGAAATGACTAAAGAAAAAAGAAATGGTTCATTCGCGACACGCTGTTAAGGTTGCAACTTATTTTCCTGTTTCGACAGATCTGAGAGAAACGAGAATTCATCGAATTTCATCGGAAATCGAAAACTGTCGCAACATTTGCCCGCGCGTTACAGAAGATGGCGCACCGGCGCTGCGAAGCTGGACGCTGCAGCGTCGAACAACAGAAAACTGAAATGAAACTGCGAAGGTGGTTACGTCAAAAGCACAAGCAAAAAAAAAAAAATAGACAACGAGTTCCACGAAGCACGCCACGTGGGTGGTCTTCCCGGTGTCCGCGATTGGCGTTGCGTTGCGAAGGCTGTCGAAAACTACCGCGAGGCTGAGGAGAAGTAGAAGGCAATTGCGAGCTGCGCAATAAAAGAGAATGCTCGGCCGTTGCACTTTCTTTTTTTTTCTGCGTGCCTCGGCGCGTACTATACAAGCCGATAAACCTCGTCGATAGGTATAAAGATGTAATATCAGAGTAGCTTCAAGAATAGCACGAAATAAAGCGGTAGATCGGCGTAGAAACAACCCGAAGCGCCATTCTATTACGAGAATGAGGAAAGGAAGCACAGGACCGAGCAAAATCAAAGAGACGTAAGTGTGGTTAGGGTGACTAGACGGACGATGACTGCGCCGGAATTAAGCACCATTACTTTCTGCTTCAGGCTTCGTATTTTTTGTTCAGGCCTTGCTCATAACTCCTTTGGGTGTTGGGCGCCTGCCTGATTGTTCACACCAGCTCTTTTTTTTCTTCGCTCTTTTTGTCCAGCAACAGAGCATGACTTCGGCAGATCAACTGCCGCCACAAGACAGCGACTAGCTCATCCCAGAGAGAATGCCTCGTCCGCTCCTACCAGCGGCCTACAATCTCCCTAAGGTGCCGAGGTCCTGTTTGTTTCTTGTTGGACTTACGTCTTCATTTTCAACGTTTGTTTTATAGCCTACGTCACAACCCTTTTCCTTCTGTCCTTACTTCCTCTCAGTCCTGCAGCGTGCACTTTCTGGCGAATCCAATAAGGGCCGAGAAATTTAGCGTCCGCCAAATGAAGAAAGGGGTTGCAATTTTTATGGGCCATTTCTGGCATCCGAGTTCGGCTTCTTTCGCCATTGCTGTTCATTTCATTGGTCTCCACTGCGAGCGTGGGGCAGTATTTGTATATTAGTGCGCCGGAAGTTGGCAGAAATACTTTTTCTTCACCTGGTTCTTTTTCGTTGATTTGCTTTACCGTTTTTTCTTTAACTTCAAATGCTCTCTTCACTATTGCCCCACCATAATGGCAGTTGATCTTAACGCTGGATTACTTCGGCGGAAATCCTTCGATTTTTCACCGCTCACGCTCTCTTAGTCTTATTTCCTGTTCTTCTTCAGAAATAATTTTGCTAAGACTGCGCTAGTGAATGAATATTTCACATCTTACAGATCCACCGCTGTGAAGTTCAAGTGTGAATGCATCAGCGTCTGTAGGTGGCGACACGTCGTTAAATGTAAAAATTCACTCTTGTTCCAGTGCAGTTTGTTTAAAATCATACGAAGTGCTGCACCGCCTAACACTTCTTTCACGGTGCACGTGCTTTAGCAGTGTGGATCCAGTCAGGACACTTCTTAAAAGACAGCAAGACACCTTGTGACGTTGTTCATAGCGCCCGGCTCGGTTTGTCTGAGTTGGAGGGATGAACGCATGAAGGGGACACAGAGTGGCACAAAAAAAAAAACACTTTATTCGCGTTAACAATACAAACAGATGTGAGTATACAAAAACATAGAAACACATAAAAATTAAGAAATATTCTGTAAGTCTTTACCGCAAAACTACCCCCCCCCCCCTCACTGCGTCTGTTAACGTCTCTGTGCTGGGGGCTTACGGTCGGACGCTGTCACTCGGCCCTCGCTTGCGGCGTCTCTCGGTGGCGACGCTGTAAGCACCGTCCTGACGAAGGCCATTGCTGGCCTTAAGACGTGTTCCGGCTCTCCTGACACGCCCAATCTCCTATGACCCCTGAGCAGTTGGCAGGGCATATGGGTGGCTGCGAGCCCGGGCTCGTTGAAGGTCGGCCGCATGACGCTGACCGTTTCCGGCAGCTCACCATGCTGAATGCCTGGGGCACGAAGACGGCAGCTCGCCAAGGTAGGAATTCGAACGGGCCTCAAAGCTCTCAATGACTAGGGCAAGACGCAGACTGCCCAGACCATCCGCCGTCTTTTTCCGTGCCCTGGCCGACGTTCTCCCGTGTGCGCGCTCAACCAATCTGGCGTGACCACGCGCACTTATTGCTTCTTTTTTACGTTCTCTCAGCTTTTTTTTAGATGCGGAGCATCTAATACTCGAGGCTTGTAGTGCGGCGCTGTCCGCAAGCTTCCTCCTCCTTCTTCCACCATCTGTGCATCCCTTCCTCCTCTACACACCGCGCGCGCTTCACTCCTCCACCATCTGTGCACCCTTCCTCCTCTACACACCGCGTGCGCTTCTCCTCTTCACGAACATTCGCTAGCTGTATAATGTAGCGCGCATGCGCCGTCACGCTTCGAGATCATCGGCAGCTGACGCGCGCGCATGCGCCGTCGCGCTTCGAGAACATCGGCAGCTGACGCGCGTGCATGCGCCGTTGCGCTTCTTCCCCTTCTCGAACATTCGACAGCTGACGCGCGCATGCACCGTCACCCAGCATCTGTGCCGCGCGCGCTTCTCCCCTTCGAGAACATTCTACAATTCTCCTGTTTCTCCAGTGGACGCGCATGCGCCGTCGCGCTTCGAGAACATTCAACAGCTGACAGTGCGTGTGCCGTCGCGCTGTATATATACTCAAGGTTGGCGCTCGCTCGCTCAGTTGCCGCTCGTCGGTTGGTTTGTACGGCGCGTCGACGTCCAAGGTCGCGGTGAAATGAATTCCAACGAATCCACAAACACAATGATCGACGTCCCTTCGACCAGCGCCGCCCTTTCGCATACGTGTGTACGTGTTCACTCATTTAACACCCTCTCCTACAACCACGTTAACCAATTTAGCCATCGACCCAAGTAAGTCGCAATTTAACACCTCATTTCACAACCACGTTAACCAATTTAGCCATCGACCCAAGTAAGTCGCACTTTAACACCCCGTTAACCAATTATATGCTCCGCATCCTCCTCAGTGTTCCCCCGAGGGAAGCTGCGGGCAATTTTTTTTTTGCATCTCGTCCATTCCTTCTCTTGTATATTTCTCTTCTTTCTTCACCGTATATACTTGTCATCCCTGACACATCTCTGGATCTCAAGCGTAAGAAACATTAGACTCCTTACAAAACTATGCGCTAACGCTAAAAATCAGATACGGAGCAACCTTCCTTTTAAGATTATCAGCTTTTCTAGTCTACTCTCGCAGTCTTAGGCTGCGCACGCAATATTTTTTTGAAGGCTTATAGGATCGGTATGCTAATATAGATCGGGACGTATTCGCATTATAAACAATCTGTGATGTTCATCACCCCCAAAAAGAAGGAAAATGATTGATATGTGCGGTTTAACGTCCCAAAACCACTTATGATTATCAGAGACGCGGTAGTGGAGGGCTCCGGAAATTTTGACCACCTGGGATTCTTTAACGTGCACCCAAATTTGAGTACACGGGCCTACAACATTTCCGCCTCCATCGGAAATGCAGCCGCCGCAGCCGGGATTTGAACCCGTGACCTGCGGGTCAGCAGCTGAGTACCTTTGCCACTAGACCACCGCGGCGGGGCAAAAAAAAAGAAGGAAAAGTTAAGCTGAGTGTGATGAACTGTAGCGTATACGTAAGGCGATACAGTGGTAATATTCATATACCACTAGGGTTTTTAAACATACCCCGATATCGAAATGCACGAGCATCTTTGCGTTTCGTTTCCGTTATTACGGGGTGCCATTGCTGGTAATAGGACCGAAGACTGCCTCGCAAAAGAACGCCAAAAAGTTCCAATTAGGGGAAAGCATATTGCATACGTTATTTACTGTCATCTGTGTAGCTGGACATGTGAACCTTAAAGTTCAGATGTCCAACTAACGGCAAAACTTGCGGCGGTGACATTTTAACGGATTCGAAATGCTAGAGGCCCGCTTCACTACAATGTACCTCATAATGATATCATTGTTTTGGCAAAAACTCATGATTATTATTATTATTATTATTATTATTATTATTATTATTATTATTATTATTATTATTATTATTATTATTATTATTATTGTTGTTGCTGTTGTTGTTGTTAATATTATTATTTATTATTACTATTATTATTATTATTGATTTACGTGTATTTTTTATACCAGCCTCAGCTTTTCGAGCTTTAAGGTTGACTTGGTTGCACATCGTCGTGCAAAAACGTCACCGGATATTAGTACGTTCAGACACCTCCCAGAGATTATTTGTGTTTTATTACACTATTTTTATACCTAATGCGTGTGACTCAACGGGTAACCATAACGCGATGTCAAAAGGCGACATTTCCATGGAAATTATAGCGGAAGGTATTTAGGGTTTTGATTGAAGCATGCAAGCGATAGCTCAAGCTCAAATTTAACTGGACAGGAGAAACCGTCGTTGGTAGCCGAACCCACGACCTGATACTTATTCGTGCTTTTGACTGCTTGCTTAGCTACAGTGGCTATAGTTCCCCGTAGCACATTTTTATGAGTGTTCCCCCTGCTAACAAAAGGCTGAGTAGAGAGCAAGCGGTGACTTGGAGAAAGCTACAGGCAGGCTCCTATCTGCGCGGTGCACTACTACACGCAATGTACCCCGGCAACTACAGCAGGAACTGTCAGTACTGCCCGAAGTCTGCTAACACCCTGTACCACAAGGCATGGGGCTGTCGAAACAACCCAAGTGTGCCCATGGATGACCACCGCGTACAATAAAATGCAGAAGACCGGTGGGAGGCGTTGCCGACGTCGGTAAACTTTGAGGACCAGCTCCTGCTGGTGGAAGAAGCTCGGGCGTCGGTGGCTAGCCATGTATATACCTGGCATGAGCAAGTCACCCCCCTCTGGGCGAAGAGAACGCACAGCTGGTCGAAAATAAAGTTTAGTGAACTCTCTCTCACAGTTGTGTAAAATAATTAGGTTAAGGTTTATCAGCCAGGGCCATCGCCCGGATCTTAGAGCACGCGCAAAACACGATACGTTTGTGAACCAATATGGTGCTTCGAGTGCACAGTTCTCACTTTTGTTTTCATGTTCGCCTTCTTTCTTTTTGAGTGTTCGGGAGAAAACTCTGCGTCGAATAGTGTTCTATTTTGAGTAAGCGCACAAATTTGTCCACCAGCTCTTCAGTTTTCACAATTTTTGCATTCGATTTGGTAGTGATCCTATCTTTCCGCCATCACTATAACACATGAAAATAGCAATGCTCACACGCTTGAGATCGGTGGCTATACTATAAGGTATAGAGCTTTTCTTTTTCTCTGTGTTGGCAGTTGCTGAGTATTTGCGGACTCCTTTTTGTTCCTTCAACACACTCTTGGAGGCGGTGTGCCTTTGTGTCTTACAAACGCTCCCTAATGTACCACCACCACCACCACCACCACCACCAGACAGACTGACCAAACTTTCACGTCGAGGGTCCCCAAGAAAGACTATCGTATTTAAAAAGCAGCGGTGTGTCCCGTTTATTCTTGGTCCCGTCGTGTGCGACCCTTCTACTATTTACAAACGCGGGCCCTTGATGACATCCGGTTTTGTACACCGATGTGCTAATAGCAACAGTGAGCAAGAAGAGCTTTAAAGATGGAGGCGGAAATGTTGAGGCCCGTGTGCTCAGATTTGGGTGCACGTTAAAGAACCCCAGGTGGTCGAGATTTCCGGAGCCCTCCACTACGGCGTCTCTCATAATCATGTAGTGGTTTTGGGACGTTAAACCCCACATATCAATCAATCAAGAAGAGCTTTAAAAAATAGCATGCTGATTTTCTACATTGTCCTTCCCTTATTTGACAGAATATATTCAAATAAATGTTTTTTGAGCTACATAAAAAATGTGGAAGATTTCTTTGAAATTTACGCACGTTCTTTTTATCTGAAAAACTTTCCTTATCCTTGCAAAAATGTGGAAACGTGACGTTAGGAGGTGGTAAATTAGGTGACCAGAATGTTTTTTTGGAGTACGACGCTTGCAGTCTTGAAACTTGCCCACTTTATACACATATCACGCGATGTTATCAGTCAACCAAACCTGGCACACCGTGGCGCGGAAGTACAAATTGAATGAAATTTGTAACGAATGTTATCAACTTATGTAGAAGCATCGTAAATGTGTCGCGGTGATGGATAATCACGAGCAAGAACAGGGATTTCGCGAACTACAATCCAGAGATGATTATAAGACACACGGCGTGGTGGGGGACTCTGTAATAATTCTGACCCATTTGGTTTCTTTAACGAGCATTTAGGCACACGGGTGTCAATGTATTCTGTCTTCATAATCGTACGGCCGCCGAGGCCGGGGGTCAAATCCCCTACAGTGAGCTCCGCAGCGCAACACCTCATTCGGGTAAGCTACCATGGTGCGTATACGGTGAATGACATAATTTGAGCAGGGATATGACACCGTTACATCATCATCACAGTTGTCACTAACGTTAAGCAGAGAATGCTTCTGTGTAAGTTATTACATAAGCACTGCTTGGTGACCTCTTCTTTTGCGGTTTATCAGAAATTTAGGTTCTAAAACATGCCTGCCAACTGTGTAAAAGCTTTCGGGATGCCATGTGGGTTGCCTTGCTGTAATAAATAATTTTTACAGCGAGAGATGTTATGAGATCACTACAAGGACCATGTGCGCGGTAGTTGTCCACCGCCACCAGTGTCTGTAACAATTACACGAAATAAAAAAACTAAAAAAAACAAACTCAGAATGGGACTCGAACCCGGGTCCTGTTCTTGACAGCCTGCGAGTATTCTACCACATAGCCATGCCGTTTTTTTCTGTACTTACGGCTGGACGTCACGGCAGTGCTTGAAACTTCTTTGCAAACTGGGCTTGATGTCGGGAAAGCCATGGCGTTAATATGACTAATAAAGGGTTTTAGAACAGCAAAGGAACCCCCAGGCGTCACACAATGTGAATTTCGTAACGAGTAAGTCGCCGGGTGCTCCAACCTCGTTACAAAAGCTTCAGGCATAATTCTTCTTTAGCCATAGCATAAAAAATGTACAAGCTTTCTCGCAAATGTGTTGCGGGTACCGCGGTCCTCTAATGAATGACAATGGATAGCATAGAAAATGGCTCCCTACCACACAAAAGTTACGGTGATATATGGTGTAGTGGGTACCATGCGCTTGTAGCAGTTACCCAAAGAGTGTTTAAAAAAGGCTCTGAAAAGCTGCTCTTCCAGCTTCAACTGGGACTGTGCTGCGCGTAGGCCTAGAATGTTTTCTTTGTTTTTTTTTCTAATCTAACTGCACAAAAGACTCTTCGCAGCAACTTGCGCAAAGTACGCAGCGAAGTAAGTAACGTTGCGAAGGTTGCTGGGAAAGTTTGTGATTCGTGATTGTAAGAAGAGCGCGAACGCAACGGCACGAGACGAAGGAATACATGGAATAGTGTGTACATGGTATAGCGGGACGTAGGAATACATGGTATAACCTTGCGTAACAGCACATGAATTAGTCGAAGAAACTTCATTTCACTGAAGGGAATCGGGGTGAAGGTAAGCGGGTCCTCCACTTCATACTTACCTTTGTGACTCACTGCATGGGCCTGATTGAGCAGTGCGACCGGGCTCTCCATATCCCCCCTTGCTAACCAGGACTTCTTTTCAAATGGGCTTCTCCATAATAAGTGCGAGTTTTTTTTCGGGTGGCCTGAGTGTCCACGTCTTCTTTATCTGGGTGTGAGATGGCCACTCCCAACAATACGGCAGTCTGTCTGGGTACTGCGTGTAATGTGTTTTGATTGATTGATTGATTGATTGATATGTGGGGTTTAACGTCCTAAAACCACTATATGATTATGAGAGACGCCGTAGTGGAGGGCTCCGGAAATTTCGACCACCGGGATTCGGGCAGCCGGGATTCGATCCCGCAACCTGCGGGTCAGCAGCCGAGTATTTCAGCCACTAGACCACCGCGGTGGGGCATATGGAAATACCGCTGTCAGTTTGAAAATACATTGGGGCATGAGCTAGTCTCTAGCCTGCCCAATATACATGGACAAAGTGACGAAAAAGACAACGATAGAACTACTTTTTTGTTGTTTTTATGTTCTGTTCTTGTTAATAAGATGTTGCTAACCAAGATGAAGCCCTTCCTAAGCAATAAGTAGCATGCCGCTTTTGTTGTTACATCAAAAAAAAAAAAGCACCTGCCTCTCGGCTGTTCGGCTCAAAGGGTCACGATGAGGCATTTGTGCCAGATAGCAATCATTTGAGTTTTATTTTATGATTGATTCTGAAAAAAATTTACAATCAATGCTAGCTTCAGTGTTCAGTATCATAATTGTATAGGTATATAGGTGTTCTACGCATTGTATCGTATCTTTGTAAATGTGTTTGCGCACTATTTCTATATATGTAATCTACAGACCTTTTGTTCCAAAAGGAACGAGACAAAGGAGACAAACACAGTCACAGCGAAAGCTAGAAGAGCAGTTTTTCAGAGTCTTTTCAAAACACTTATTGGGTAACTACTGCAAGCACACTCGCTTGATACCCAATAGGCCATTAATAATAATCATTTTTGTAGTAGGCCGGCATTCGCAATGCTATTTTTCATCATTCTTTTCAGAAGCATGGTATCCTCTAAACACTTGCAAAGAATTTTGTGCCAATTGTTTATGCAGTGGCAGCCGACGATGAGGAATTATAGATGAAGTGGGTATGCGCCACAGTTAATAGGCGAACTAAAACTAGAGTTGGAGCATTGGGCGGCCCACTCGTTACGCTATTCGCATTGTGCGATGACTGGTTGTTTTTTCGTTGTTTTAAAGAGCTTTACAAGTCGTATTAACGTGACTGCTTTCACGACGTCAAGCCTGTCTAAGGCAAGTTTGACAACAATTCACAAGCACCGGTGTTTAGATCGCGGAACTCTGCCTCCATCGTTTAATTGGGCGCACACTGTACTGATTCCTAAAGGAAAAAGAGCAACATGTTTTACGCAAAGTGACATGATACAGGCCTATCAGGCTAACAAACGTAGCTTATAAGGTGTTTATGAAAGTTCTGGCTAGGAGGTTGCAAGGAGTTATATACAAGTTGGTCGGGTCTCATCAGACTTGCGACATTAAGCGTAGGAGCATATTCGCGAATATTCATGTCGCCAGGAACATTTTGGAGTATTGTGACGCTGCGCTTCTGAAAGTAGCCATGTTACAAATTGATCTAGCCAAGGCTTTCGGCATGGCTCCACACAATATACTCTTCACGCTAGCTGAGTACGTTGGTCTTGGTGCGATCATATGTAAAGGTATTAGATTGGCATACAAAAGTTCAACCACAAATTTAATTGTAAATGCAGAACTCTCACACCGCATAGAAGTACTTTCCTCCGTGCGCCAGGGGTGTCCTTTAAGTCCTTTGATCTTCGCTCTATTTTTGGAACCGCTGTGTCAGAAAGACATTCACCTGCAGTCATCTGAAATGCGTGTTTTGGATACGCCGACGATATTGCCTTTTTTACTGCTGATAGAGAGAGTGCCACTTCGTTATTAGAAATCACTCAAAGGTTTTGTGACACGAGTGGAAGTTTAATGAACAAAGAGAAAAGCATTCGTTTATGGCATGGTGATTGGGACCTCACGCCCAGTTCATTTGGCAATATTCAGTGGCTCATGACACCTAGTCGTAACCTAGGGGTACCATTGGACAGGTATCAAGACAGTGAAGCGCTTTGGCTTGAAAAGGCCAAAGCGCTTCACTGTTTGACCAAAACTGGCCAAACTGCGCCTAAACTGCGCGCGACAGCCGAAGGATGGGGCGGTCGTGACTTATCAATTTTCTCTCGGTCAGCTGTATGTAACGTGTTTCTGGCTGCTAAAATTATGTACCTCTTGCAAGTACCTAGTTGTACGCGTAAAAGCATTAATAAAATCCACAGGATATTTGCCACGTTCATCTGGAGCTCTACATGGGAGCGAACATCTAGAAAAACTTTGTTTCGGCGTGTTAACCAAGGAGGGCTGTCTCTGTGCCATCTATTTTTTAACTAAGTAATATCAGGTTTCCTGCTAATAAGAGACAAGAGAGACTCTTCTTTCTGTTATTTCTTTCAAACAACGCTGTTACACCACATGCCCGACTTCTTTGTATCTTCAGACAGGGTAGAACGACACACCTTGTCACCGTTCTTGCGCGAAGTTGTGTTTTCATATCGCTTCTTAAGGGCAAGGTTTTCGATAGATTACCTATTTAATGTGAAAAGAAAGCGCCTTATGAAAGACTTAATACAGAATGTTTTTTTCTGTACCCCTTTATTGTTCAAAGTATGAAAAATTGTTTGGACATTACGTACTAAAGCGAGTGAAAAACATGTGTACACCACCCAATGTTATAACCTTCTTTTTTAAACTTTATACGGGAACCATGCCAGTAAGAACGTGGCTTGAAGAGAGAGGGATAGATGTTTCATGGGGAAGCAACTGTCTCCTGTGTAACAAACCTGAGACCATTGAACATGTGTTTATTGATTGTGACAATGCTATTTTCTTTTGGGACATTTTACAGAGGACTTTAAAAAAAAAGATTTACCTCTTACTCCATATGAAATTCGTTTTTTTGCCTTGTGATAGTTCTGTGCAAAATTTCGATGTTATATTTTTACTTGGTCTTCATTCGGTTTGGCGTAGTATGCTATCGTACAGACACTGTGATGTAAGAGTTCTATCCATTTATGAGTGTTTCAAGGAAGCTGTTATAAAAGTGCGAGATGTGTATAAGACTACCGACTGTGTTGAAGATGTAATATCTTTGTTTGATGCGTTATCACACATGAAACACGTGTGATGGTGATTGTCAGATTAGCTTGACCTGTAGTCGAAAAGGCAATAAAGAGAAAAAAAAAACGGTGTAGCTCAGTGGTAGAATATTGGGCTAGCACCCAGCGGACCCGGGTTCGAGCCCCACTGTGCTATTGGCGCTAGGTATTTTTTCTGATTTAACGCGATGTGATTATGGACACCAGCGGTGGCGGCGGGGGGACAACATCCAAGTGCGCGGGACCCGAAAAGTGAACTCATACCAGCTTTCGCTGTAAAAACAAGACACACGCTATGTCACTTCACATATGTGTACTAACCATGCCAAAAGACAGCTCTTCCAACGATTGGCTTTGTACGTCTTTATAAATACAGCAAAACTACGTTTTCATTGTATGCCACTGTTTACAGCCATCTTGGAAATCATATACGTGACGCTCTTCTACCCTTGTGACATGAAACCCCGTATATCAACGTGCTTGACAAGTGGTGAAGTTTAACGTCTTAAAACCACGATATGATTATGGCAGACGCCGTAGTGGTGGATTCCGGAAATTTTGGCCACCTGGGGGTTTTTCAACGAGCACATAAATGCAAGCACTACACTGGCTTCAAGCATTTTCTCCTCCATCGAAAATGCGGCCGCCGCGGCTGGGATTCGATCCCGCGACCTTGGGATTAGCAGCAGAGCACCATAACTACTGGACTACCACGGCGGCTATCGTCAAGCTTGAACAACCAGCCATAGAACCAGCACAGTTCGCAGTTTTGTCATAGAGATCTTTCCCAGCTCAAAAGACGTTCAGGGCTCTGCCAAAACCGTTCCCTCTTTCATATCACCCGCACGCCCGTGTTTCCCGCACTGCTTGACTTTGTTGTCGTCGGCTGCCGTCGTCTTCGATGCAGTCGCGAGCGAGTGTCACCGCGGTGGTGGAGGCCCAGCCCCGCGACTCCGCGGCGCGCGCCAGCCAACCGGTGAACGGCCGCGGCGCTCAGCGAAGTCCGCGGCGGCCGGCCTTGTGCTTTCAGCGAAGCGCCTGCGCCGCCCCATCTCACTGATTCGTTTGGGGTCGATCAGCTTTCCCTCTCGCATTTCTTTCATAAACCATTTCTACACCTTCTCTCGCCTTTGTACAATACTGCACGAGCCCTGACTGACAAAGCGACGTGCTTTAGCAAGCTTGCGCATACGATAAACCACCCACACGAGAGATCTTTCGGTGCTCTTACCTGCCTCAATCCAAAAGTCTATATAGTTGGCGTAGGGAAGGAAAAGAAATGGTTGTTAGTTGTAGAACCGCAGCAAGCAACGCACGTCGTGACATAACGCCTGGTGTTGTGTTACCGGGCGATTTCAATGGTAGATGTGTCATACGAATAGCAAAGTGCCACATACGTCCATCTAGTGGCAGCGTCTAAAACTATGTTTCGGTGTTAACTGAAGGCCCCAGTGGCCCGCTGAGTGCTGTCAAGGTTGGTAGCATCAGGTGTCAGGAATTTAGGTGAAGGTACGGAGGGAGAGGGGCGAGGTGGGAAGAGGAAGGTTGGACCGAATGGCTCCACCTTTGGCGGCGAAACGACGGGCGTTAGGGCCCAGCTCGGATCGCCGAGTCGGTGCCAGCCAACCTCGACCGACGCTCGAGGAGGATCGCCTCGTGAGCGGTCGCCTCCGACGCACCGCGAAGCGACTTCGCTGAGTCGCTCCTCGTTGGATCGCCAGCAGCCAACCGCCACGCAACTAAGAATCGAACGCCGCCAATCATGGAGGAGAAGTTTCGCTAGAGATACGACCAACCCCCCAAAACACTGGAGTTTATTTATTTATTTATTTATTTATTTATTTATTTATTTATTTATTCATTTATTTATTTATTATTGAACTGTTTCATAAAAAGCGACATCGCTTTCTTAGCTTAGTTAACTAACCTATGTCATTCTAGACATAACAGACGAGGCGCCACTTCACTTTACTTGTTTTACTCGCGCAATATTATCCTGTTGTAGAGAGAAGAACAAAGACAGTTCGATGAGATTTTTTGTCGAATACCGGCGACTGAACAAAATTACATGGAAAGATGTATACACTCTTCCCCGCATCGACGACGCTATCGATTGCCTACAAGGTGCCGAATTCTATTCTTCGCTGGATTACGTTCAGGTTACTGGCTTTGTTCCGATGGCAGAGTGTGACCATCCCGAAACAGCATTCGTTATGCTGGATGGGCTATACGAATTCATGGTTATGCCTTTCGGTCTGTGCAATGCACCTGCAACGTTTTCTTTTTCTTCGTCATGAAGCGTAGTGTGGATGGGCTATACGAATTCATGGTTATGCCTTTCGGTCTGTGCAATGCACCTGCAACGTTATCTTTTTCTTCGTCATGAAGCGTAGTGTTTCATTGATTTGCTCCCAGGATGTCTTTCAATTGTGCCGGGTAGTATTGTAGCACCTCGTAGTGAGCTTCCTCAGGGACTATGCAAGGAAGCGCTTTTCTATTGTCTTTTCGCTGAAAACCCTGCCCATGAATACGTGCAATCAGGCAAATCTGGTGGCTTCAGGCTGATTGATATGGGGTGTTTAACGTCCTGAAACCACCATAAGACAATTAGAGACGCTGTAGTCGAGAGCTCCAGAAATTTTTACCACCTATAGAGTTCTTTAACCTGCACCGAAACCTGAGCACAAGGGCCTACAGCAGTTTCGCCTCCATCTCAAATGCAGCCGACGCAGTCGGGATTTGATCCCGTGACTTGCGGGTCAGCTGCCGATGGTGTCTTGTTAAATAAAAAATTTAAACGACACATGCACTGACGTGCGAACAGGAGGCAGCTTGCTCTCGTGTCTTTCGTGTCCTTCTTGTCTCGGTGTCGTCGTTTTGTTCTCGCGCTATAACTATCGTCATGCCATACCAACTAGCCCAAGCTGCCACACCACGATGGAAGCCGCGCAGGCTCGGCTGCGAATCGCGAGCTGCGTGTGATCAGGGAAGCGGCCGCCCCCGGTCAGCATCAATTGTTTCGCGCGCACCTCTATGCCCGCGCCGTTATTTTGTTTCGCGCTCCTTCCGATCCAGAAGCCCGGGGCTCGGCCCCAGGTCCAACTAATTGCAATTGATCGGCCCAGACGAGTCTGCGCGGCGCCTCTGAATAAGTAAGCATGTGTACATATGTTTCCGCGTAGCAGGGAAAATGACCACGGAGCTTCCATTTCCACCAGCTTACGTTCCATGGTCATTTCACCAAGCCCTCGATTCACTTGAAAAAAAAGAAGCATAAAACGTTTAGGAAAAGATAATGCAGAAAATCTCATTCTCGGAAGGTGTAATTAACGAACACCACGGCGATAGCGAAGTGGTCATTTTCGCCTAATCTGCTCGGGGTAAGTCGAATGGCGCCTAATTTTCTCTCGCGGTAATTTTTATCGTCAGAAGGGAACAGCCATGCAACGTCGTTCAGAGGCTGCAGACTCTGACCTAATGCTTACTTACTCAGACGAAAAAAAAAAACACACACACATTTTCCACGGGTAGAGCACTAACAGCTTCCGGGTTGGGCACCACACTTACGGTGGTGCTGGGATATACCTAACCATTTCATACAGCGTTCAGGTTAACTCTCTTTCCAACACTCTTACGCAACCTGGGCGAACTGAATTTGATATTCAGAAGCAGCACAAAAAAGTTGTTGACGATAAATCATCTAATTATGAGATACGGCCGAGAGTAACAGCCAGACAGAATGGTTGCCTTACGAAATATTGGTGCACGTATGCTTGTTTCTGTGCTGATTCTGACCATGTGCAGCCGGCTAAAATTTGACGCTGCTGCTTGGCGCACGCACGTTAGACGGCTTGAAAATGTTTCCGACAGCGTTGGAACGTTCTGACGTATTCTCGAATATATACAGGCACCACTGATAAAAGTTGAGCGTACGTACGTTGCTACTCGTCAGTAGCGAGGGGTTTGCCCGCTGCTCAAATTACAGATGATCGACAAATGTGCTCGCCGCTGTCGAGGCACTGCTGCTTATTCTGGGAACATGTTGACCACAATGAAGAACTTCATCTTTACTGGCCTGAGTTCTCCACCGCAATCACGTGACATGTACAAACTACTTAATTATTTAGTGCGAGTGAAGTCGTGGTTTGTAAGCTTGGCATTTCTCTTTTTTCTGTTCCCTCTATCAATACTTCGATAATATCTGATAAATAAATGCTCAAAAATGAGGCAGACTGTGGCATCACAGTGTTATGCATATAAAATTTCTCGAAATGTATGACCATGCATGCTAAATAGAGCTACTCAAGTGAAGAAGCTGACACTGCTAACGCCGAAGAAACGTCGCTTTGTTGTCCAATGTCCAAAGCACCCCTGTACTTCTCCTTCACAATGCAATACCTCTTTATTAGGCTACCCAAAGGAGGTTTCATAAGCTGACCAGTATACTTAATGTAGCAAAAATACGAACATAAATTATATTTGATAGGAATGAGCCACTGACAAATAAAGTATATCTCATTTATCTCCCTTTCAATGAAAAGTCGTGTTTCTCCGCCTAGTTCTGAGCCACTAGCGAAAACACACACACGCAGAAGAGAGAGGTGAGGACGCATCAGAGTGTTATCCCTATACCGTAATAACTTTAGTCGCTCCGCCAGCTATATTGGTTCGTTTAGATATAATATGGACATTAAAACACACAATGACCTAACCTATTTAACCATTTTCACTCTTGCGCCTTTTTTTTCTCCGTAGCAATGGAGTCGAAGACATAACAGTTAAAAAATTTGAGACGAAGAAATATTGTTTTCGGATGAATTGTGGCAGTAATTCATTTCACTGCGCTACTCCATTTTTGCCGTCTACCATTCACGACCGGCAGTCCACAAAGGGTTGCTTCGAAAATTAAGAAATGGTGAAGTTAAGGAATATCTAATTGGTGTACACGATTATGGTGGAGGTAGTGGCCAAATATTGAACCAGGATGGCCAGTCCTCCAAGAGTGCATTGCCGGTTGCGGCCCACAAAACTCCTTCTGGCGATTTTATGATTGATTTCATTGATATGTGGGGTTTACCTTCCCAAGACCACCATATATGATTATGAGAGACGCCGTAGTGGAGAGCTCCGGAAATTTCGACCACCTGGGGTTCTTTAACGCGCACCCAAATCTGAGCACACGGGCCTACAACATTTCCGCCTCCATCGGAAATGCAGCCGCCGCAGCCTGGATTTGGATTTCAAGATCACAAGTATATATATATATATATATATATATATATATATATATATATATATATATATATATAAACTTCGAGAATAGTGCAGTATAGGAAACAAACAATAAAATATTTATTTAATCCTAACAGTTTCAGCTGGTGGACCAGCCTGCTGGTCCACCAGCCGAAACTGTTAGGATTAAATAAATATTTTATTGTTTTGTTTCCTATACTGCACTATTCTCGAAGTTTATAACTTTTATTACGGTAGCCGGAAGAAACTCTGATCATCTATTTCATCTATATATATATATATATATATATATATATATATATATATATATATATATATATATATATATATATAGTCAAGTAGGTCCTCGTTTCGGCCTAGAATCTGGCCTTCATCAGGATTCCTGATGAAGGCCAAAAAATAACAGCTGGTCATTAAGAGGGACACTATCTGTTCCAAAATAAGGCAAACAAGCAAAGGTGATGAACTTTTCTTTTGTATAACGTGTCGTTCGCCATGCAATGTGCGCAATCAGGCTGACGATATTAATCAGAATCGCAAAATCTATCACAGCTCTATATTTTATTATATTTTCCTGTTTTGTAAACATAGACTTTAGGCTAAGCAGTTCCAAAAATACGCTTCGTGACGGAGCAAGGGCCCTTAATCGAACCGAATTCACACGAAATAAAGTAGCTATTACGTCGTCCAGTTTCACCAATTAAGGATATCGCGACTGGCCGGCAATCGTGTGTGCTGCTCGGTGAATACACGGCGATCTCAAACACACGCAATTTGTCTCGTCGCGCAAAAAGGCTGTCGCTCCTTTCCGTGACCCGTCCGAGCGATCGACGTCGTCGTAGTGGCCACTGCTAACTTTTGTATAAAAAAGGCTCCGAGAAAAGGGCCGGCGTGATGAGGCCACGCGCTGCTCTTTCCGCGCGCGCGCCTCACGTGAAAGCGGGACGGAGTGATCGTGTTGCAACTGGGAAAGTGGATCGAACGGGCAGTCAGCTGTTGACACCGGAGAAGAAGCGACCTGAGTCTGCGTAAGGAGCGCTGGAGAGGTCACTTACCCAGCACGTCATTGCCTTGCCGAGGTCATATTGCAAAGTACAGGTGACACGGTTATATTACCCGTGAAAATTTAAAGAAATATTGGTTGGGAATCTCCTTAGAAAACAGGCAAATATATACAGAACCGTAAAAGTTACCGGTACAGGAAACAGTATAATGGGGACGAAAAGAAACCGAGGAAAGAGAAAATATAAAACGAGAGACAGGGCAATCAGATTTGTAGCATTCGGTTTGCTACCATTCACCATGGCGAGGGACAGGGTATCAATGCAAGCTGAGTGTTATTTCGTTGCATGGCGTGGCTTTGGCACCACGTACGAGAAGGGCAATTCAGATAAACGGCAATGAAGAGGTGCACCCACAAATAAACTTCATTTTGAGTCGATTGCAAAGATAAAGCCGTGAAAACGCCACGTGTTACCGATCTCGACGATTAATGTGCTGTGGCGCTGTATTACCTGTTTTTTTTCTGCTATGTGGCAGTGGTATCGGTAGCACGTGGTGTTTCACTTATTTATTTATTTTATTTATTTACAAAACACTACGGACAAAAAGTCCAAGCAGGGTGAGCAAAATACATAAAGATAACAAAAACAAGGTTGGAAAGTGTTTTTTACAAGATGTTTTTGGTTGTAATTGATTGATTGATATGTGGGGCTTAACGTCCCAAAACCACCATATGATTATGAGAGACGCCGTAGTGGAGGGCTCCGGAAATTTCGACCACCTGGGGTTCTTTAACGTGCACCCAAATCTGAGCACACGGGCCTACAACGTTTCCGCCTCCATCGGAAACGCAGCCGCCGCAGCCGGGATTCGAACCCGCGACCTGCGGGTCAGCAGCCGATAACCTTAGCCACTATACCACCGCGGCGGGGCGTTTTTGGTTGTAAGACGGGAAAGAACAGAGCAATTTAACAACATGGCCATGATACAATTCTAAGGAAGTGGATTTATATTTGCAATGAACCTAAAATAAATCTTAGCTGCGAGAGCACCTCTGTCATGTCATCTATCTTTCTCAGTGTTCCGTACGTGACACTACACTCACAGCTTGCAATGAAAAGTCCTAGTTTCACCGTAAGGGCGGAGCAATGAATGCGAAAGCAACGAATTAGAATGTCACGCGAGGAAATGCAACCAGATCGAAATGTGCAGCGCGCTGCTCAAGGAGAAAGAACACACAAAAACAACACACACAGGACGAAGTAACTGTGTTCACATATCAACACTCAACGTACCGCTCAAACACAAGGAGCGCACAGAACGTATATCCCCAGGTATAGACAGAACGAGCGCAAATTACCTATTGTTACAGTGTGTCACTTATTTGTGTTTGAAAAGCACGCTTTTCTCGCGAACAGAGGGACTGCAGCGAGCGAAGTTACCTTCGTGCACCCTGTAATTACTACGCAATCGTTCCGGTGAAAGCCCAAGACGTATACAATTCTCCCCCACGGCGAGATAAGCGCGCGCGCGCGGGAGCTACCACGCATCGTAAGACAAAGCAGACAGGAGGCCTGCCGAGCGCGCCCTTTGCACCATCTCGCTAGAAAAGCTGAGAACACGCTGGATTTCCTCGCGAGATTGGCACTGAGTCAGTGGCAAATGGTGTATCCGTTTCTACGATGGAGGATGGGTGCTTTCGTGGGTCATCAATGGAACGCCGCGCTCTGCGGAGTGATAGGTCAACCGCTCGATTCCGTGTGTCGTAAAATGTTTTCTCAATTACTTTTCTTCAGAGTGACGTAGAGAGATAAAAAATTATATATATATATATATATATATATATATATATATATATATATATATATATATATATATATATATATATATATATATAGTGGGAGTAATAATTCAATGGGCCAGTTAGTCTTCGTGAAGGTATGGGATATGGCCACAACGGGAGCGTTGTCAACAAGGATAAATATATTTATTTCCCAACAGTTTTGGGAGGGGTCCTCCCTTCATCAGGGGATGAGTTCTCACTCAACGTATATCTATCTATCTATCTATCTATCTATCTATCTATCTATCTATCTATCTATCTATCTATCTATCTATCTATCTATCTATCTATCTATCTATCTATCTATCTATCTATCTATCTATCTATCTAGACACCTACGTCTGGGTGCTCTCATATAACTCATCCCCTGATGAAGGGAGGACCCCTCCCGAAACTGTTGGGAAATAAATATATTTATCCTTGTTGACAATGCTCCCGTTGTGGCCATATATATATATATATATATATATATATATATATATATACACGGTAATTGACGGCGTCACCGGGCGGTTGACGCCAACGGCAAAAAATCTGCCGAGAGTGTCCATAAACTTGCTATCACAATAAAAAGAAAAATGAATAGAGTGGTGTATATATTGTAGTTTGTTTCGTATATCTTTTCAGAAAATTGTGGCCTGGATGGTAAGAAAAAAAAGTCACTAGAGTCACCATGATACAATCAAGTACTCGTCTAGAATCTTTTTTTTTTGCCACTGAGGTAACAGAAAACATATGTAGATGGGAAGAAGACGGCTGTGCTTTATGCGGAGAGGCAACCGTCTGCTGAAAAATGTAAGAATATTTAAGGAACGGTTTTTTAGGGGCGAAGCTCTATAGCGGCACCCATTCGTCCCTCGTAGCCGTTGTAGTGTGTAACGAGTATAACATTTTGACCTCCAAGGTGGTGCCGGTGAGAGATTTCTTCTGTGCGTTGTTGAACAATAAAAGATAGTGCTCGATGTACATGTAAATGGCTGCTAATGGGAAATGAGAGACAGGAGCATTAGGCTTGTAGTTAACGTGCACTCTGCGATCCCCATTAGCAGCCATTGGCATACACGTTGAGCACTATCTGACAAGAAAGGGTTGCTACGTTATACTCGCTGGGTGTAACCTCCTTAGTTTTAGAAAGGTTTAGCGAGCGTTGTTGTGACTGGCGCCCAAGCTGACGAGGGAGCGGCGCTCTTTGGATCTTCAATCAAGTAGCCGACCGGCCGGCTGCCTATTTCCGCCAGGCATTGTCCCTCCTAGCCGGAGGGTGAGACGTCGTGTCGCCACGACGCCGTAAGCCGTTCGAGAGAGGACAACAAGTACAGCATCTTCCTTGGAAGAGACCGCGGCGGCTGCCGCAAATCGCCCCGCTAATTAAGCGAGCAGTTCGGCGGACCCTTTGAAGTATGCTGTCTTAAGCTTGGGACCCCTCGACCAGCGGTACACACACGACGAGGAAGAGCCCCACTGGCGCCACCTTCGATTGCAGCGATCATGGCGCAATATTGGACGTTCACGTGGGCCGTGCATGCTCGTCCCCCTTGCCAGTTGTCTGTGATATGTGATTAGACAGTACCATCTGAACGTGTTCCCTGATCTATCTATCTATCTATCTATCTATCTATCTATCTATCTATCTATCTATCTATCTATCTATCTATCTATCTATCTATCTATCTATCTATCTATCTATCTATCTATCTATCTATCTATCTATCTATCTATCTATCTATCTATCTATCTATCTATCTATCTATCTATCTATCTATCTATCTATCTATCTATCTATCTATCTATCTATCTATCTATCTATCTATCTATCTATCTATCTATCTATCTATCTATCTATCTATCTATCTATCTAGACACCTACGTCTGGGTGCTCTCATGATCACTCCCTTACCTTGGGGGGTACATCAAACTTAGTACGGAAGGGTAAGATGGTTTGTCGAATACGACTCGCTGGTCATGACACGAATAATGTCACAATCTCATCGCTACGTCGTCAAACACTTTCCAAAAACAGTGCCACATACCAGGGGCGGGTATTCGCGACTGGTATGTGGGCATGTGCAAATGTGATTGACATTTTATATCTGCCCAGGAACCACGAGAGCACACGTGAGTTACTTTAAAAATTTGATCGTTAAGAAAAGGCTGCCGTAGGGAACTTTGACTGAACAAATACAAACATTTAATGTCAGTGCCCTAGCAGGAATTGGACTCTTGCATTCTGCGTGGCAATCAAGCATCTTACCACAGAGCCACGCTAGGCCTTGGATATACTTTTCAAATAGACCCTAATGTTCCTGTAATGTCAATTGCGGTTGCAGTAGTGGCTATCCGATTTCATAAAGATTACATATGTACTACTATGATACAGCCATCATGTCGCGTTAACGTAAATTTTAGTTAGGCGACATCTTCTGTAGTTGATTTGTGTAGAAGGGTTGAGGGCCACCATTCTCGCGCGCACCAGCGCAACCACCAACGCTTCATATCAGCTTACCGCTTCTGCTGTTGCTAATATCCATCATGCCGTTGATATCGTTACGTGACTGTAAACAACTGCTAATGTAAAACATACGTGGCTGTTTAACATATGTGTGTGTTTAGATTTGTACACGTATTTAGTATCACTTTGTAGCGTCTCACTGAATAAAAAAACATAAAGCGCATTCACCTTCCATACACATGCTTCGCATAATATCAATTCCCAAGGTACGTGAGGTATCCCGAACTTTTTTAATCAGTTTGGATTTTACATGAAACATGCCCGTGATCGTGAAGTCAACGGCGAAATTCTGTCAACAGTGGCATATAACTATTATCACAATAAAATGAAACGATGACATGCTTTCTACTACTGCTTCTCTCTAGTCCCCGACTTTCCAGGGGTGAAGTGGAAGGGAAACGTATTTTAGAACGCACTATGAGTGGTTCTCTGCAGTCGTTTTAATCAAACATCTGTACAGTCATAACGTGCCACTTCCAACAATGACCAGAGAAACCTGCCTGAGTAAATATATGGGGCAGGTTTGGTACCCCTTCCCATCATGAGGAGCTCGTGCGCGCACCTATACCTACATACACCCTTCTTGCGAAGTGGAATGAAGGTAAAGTGCGCCCAAGTATGAGGGCTCATAGACTCATTTCCAACGACTATACAAAAAACGGGAACATGTGATAATAGCAACAAGATAAAACAAAGTACACCACTACGTGTTAATCTTTTTATTGACTTGTACAGCGTAAAATTCAACGCGAACAACATAGAAACATACACAATGAGTGCTGGTCGTCCTTGCTTTATCTCTCGCCGCAAAAGACGATTCAAGGATGAGTCAAAGCCAACTATCCCAGATGTGACTTTTACCAAGCGCGTGTCAAGGCTTAACGCCCTTTTATTTCCATCTGCGTAAGGATAAATGGACTATTGCTCGTAGGAAGCTCGCTGAATAATCTGTGCCAAGAAATAAAAAAAAACGGTGTCATGAGCCGCTGAAACACCTTGAAAAGTAACTCATATATGCAGATGTACTTCGCTTCTTGCTTTCCTTTTATCGCCTCACAAAATTTTTAGTAGGAGAATCGCATACGTTCATGTTATATATTTTTTACAGAAGATGACGTCGGTGCGATCGACCCTGTCACGAGAATGGCGACAGTATGTGTCTATTATCGAAACTTGAATACTTGGTGCGTGATACCCGAGTACAATGTTTGTATCACAGCGTCATCAACTCGGTTAAAATCGAGTTTAGCATTGCTGTAGCGGGTTAAATGCCACCCCATATTATGAAAAACGCGAATCAATGAATTTTGGGGGGGAGGAAGTTCCTTAGGCTGTGGGGGTCGTTTCCTTCTCCGTATGTTGTATGTAGCCACCTTTAGGTTATGACTTGCTCAGTAGATGGCATTAGTGGTTTTTACAGCATATTCATGGAGTGAATGTTGATGAGTGGGCCGAAGCTTCGGTTCATCTATCCGCGTGTCCAACTGTGCTTCCGTCCGTCTGTCTGTCCGTCCGTGTTATCCATCCATCCATGCGTCCGTTCTTTTGTGCTTCCATCCGTGGGTTCGTCTGTGCATCCGTCCATCTGTCCGTCCGTCCATGCATCTGTCCGTCCGTTCATTCATGCGTCAATTCATCCGTGCTTCCGTCCGAATTCGTGCGCCAATCTATCCGTGCTTCTCTCCATCCACCCGGACGTGCGGACGGATGGACACATGTACCAACGGACCGACCATCATTCACTCCGTGAATATTCTGTAAATTTTTGAGCCTGTGTTGTCGATGAGTGCGTGCAATTATGTGTTTGTCATATGCAGCCTACATTCGTGCCCATTAAACTTGTACACGCCATTTCTTCTTGTCTCTTGGAGGCTGTATCTTGCTCCCGCCATCTCAAGCAAACGCATGGGCCCGTGCAATTTGCATATGCGGGCCCGCGTGGGTCTGCCCAGAACGAGCTGCTTACCCTAGGGTCCTAGGCGCATAATGTAGCACATACACTCCTACTAACACATGCGCGCGTGTCTGATTCCCACTAGGATAGCAGACACAATGACAATGATTTATGCATCGGAGACCTAGTGATACGGACACAATAAGCGACACCAACGCCCGGCATGTTTGTCGATGGCGGACCGACCGTGTGAAGCTTTCCGGTCAGCTGCAAATGCAAGAAAACATGCATTACAGACTGTGCGGAGGCACGAATACGGTACCATCGCCGGGTGGAGAAAATGTAGAGAGGCAAAAGCAAACAAATAAACAAGAGTCAATTGATCACGCATACGTGCACGTCATGGTATGTGGCGATGAAGGTATAAGGCACGTAGTGGCTTAGTTATTGCGGCCCACTTGTTGACCACCGCCAATATACGGCTGCATGGACATTCACCATTGGCTTTGCCGCCACTTTGTTCTCCATATCTGAAATCTTTGTTTCGGAGTAACCTCCAAATAAGTTTTTCTCACAAAAATTGGATCGTCACTAGGCTGCACTCAAGCCAATTGTAATAGTGCACTACAAGTATACCAACTAGCAATTATCGTTGGTCTTTGAAATCTCATCTGAACACTTCATATAATAAATTTATTTATTAGTTTTTCTTGATTTATTTCAACAAATGTATTTACAAATGACGTCTACAGCCATATTTTTATTCTCATTGTTCTTGACGCCAAATGTATTCCATCAAACTTTTAATCCTACTGGTTATCGTTATGAAGTAGATATTCCATTACGCAAAATACTTTCCTCATTCTCTTCTGCTGCGTGCACTAATTAAGTGGAAGTGCACCCTAACTGACATATCATACGTCCGTTAAAATGAACGCTTTGGAGATGCACTAATATAGCATTAGTGGTTCGCATGGCCTCTTCACACTGTCTCTGAGCGCTGCCTGTTAGCTAGAATTCTTTTTGTTCTTATTGCTCACTCTTCTGTTTCTCTTTGTTTCTTTGTTGCATGAACCTTTTTCCTTATTTTTTAACACTTCTCAACCTTTCAGGCAAATAAGAAAGTCACAGTTTCACCGCAAAGGCAAAGAATTCAATGCAATAGCAACAACTTGGAATGTAGCGCTGAGAACGGCAAGCAAATCGAAATGTGCAGCGCGCTGCTGACGCACAAAGAACACACGAGAACAACATACACAGGACGAGAGCGAACTAACAACGTTTACCGCTGGACGCTTAACGCACTGTTTAAACAAAAATGACGCACAAAACGTAATCACAAGAACAAATAAATGCAAACTAACAAGCGTACCAGTTGTTGTACTTCGCGCTGCGTATGAAAAGCACGCTCTTTTCGCAAACGGGGCATGTGCAGTGGAGCGAACGGACCTTTGTGGGCCCGGCAACTAACGCAGTCATTCCGGTGAAATCCTTAAGCACACGATTCTCTCCACCGAAAGACACAAACATCTACCCCCCCCCCCCCCAAAAAAAAAATCGCGGGGCGAAGTACGCGTGGGAGATAAGCGCAGGTCAGCCAATCGTGGCGAGCTTGGCGCCGAACGCGAACGTCTTTTTTAAAGACAATAGTATTTCTTGGGGTACTTCGACTCAAAAATTTTAGTCTGTCTGTCTGTCTGTCTGTCTGTCTGTCTGTCTGTCTGTCTGTCTGTCTGTCTGTCTGCACTAATGATACCCCAAACGGCACCCAACAACATCCCTAACGACCAACTCCATCCGCAGCGCCCACCAATATTGCGTGCTTTAATTTCAGTGTAATACTTGTGCGATTTTCAATTAAAAAGCAATCATTGCACATATCTGAGGCACTATAACAACACGCCCATATTTTTTACGTGTGGCTTTTTACTAGAGAAGGCATACATATGCAATTCCAAGGACCATGCATAGTGTTTATCACGCAGCGCTGACAATGCAAACAGGCAATTGTTTCCAACGCTTTGCTAAGACGACACAATATTGGCACCTGCCTGTCGCTTTGCGTTCTACACCTTATCGCCTCCAAGACGGGTGCGCACGCCTTCCTTCGTTTTCGAAGATAACTGCCAGAGAGCGCTCGCGTCTAACATTCCTCGATGCGCTCGTTGCACGATTCACTGCACGCTTTCGCTGCACGGATCGAGACTCTCTAACGCAGCGCCCCCAGAATACACCGATTCTCTCGCGCAGAACATCAAATAAATGTTTTGTTCACTCTCTCCGGACGCAGGACTATCGTCTTCCGACGACATTTGCAGTGAAACATGCAGATACGGGGCCAATTTTTTTCTTTCAGTTTTTACATATACGTATTTAGTACATTGTGGGAAAGCTATCCGAGTGCCGCGGGACAGCATGTGCGAGAGACCCGATGAGTTTGCTCTTTCCCTCTTCCCCTCTCTTTTTAATGCGTGGAAACGTCATGCACTGAGAGGACGCTTAATACTTTCCTCAACGAGACAGAGAGACGGCACTATTGTGATTTCTAGAATTGCTTCATTTGGGTACGCGTGTGGGTTCCAGGTCTTGTTGAGGCAAAATTGCTGAATAATTTCAGAGACACGAAGAAGTCTTAGAGCACTTTAATTTTTTTATTTCATTGCTTCTTCAGTCAGTTATTTTCCGCACTCTGGTGGCTCAGAGGCCCTGGTGTTGAGCTGCCAAGAATAAAGCCAAGAACTCGTTTACCAGTCATTGCGGCCGCATTTCATTCGGTTAGAAATGCGGAAACGAGTGTGCAAAAACGCATCTCAAAGAACTTAGGCGGTTAAGTTCATTCTGCAGCCCTCCAGAACGACTTGCCTTGTATGGTATTATGGTTCTAGCACACAAAACAACCAATTTCATTTTCAAGTTGTTTGAAAATTCGCAATACGTAATAACGGCATTATAGAATCAATATCGACTACCTTGGCGATATCATGTAGCTAAAGCCAGCTATGAATATAACACGATTCATTACAATGTTTTACCGCTACTTACTTATATATACTTCGGACCAAGTGGAAGTATTGTAGGGTGGTAAAACATACTCTATATATAAAATTTGAGAAGTTCCTCGAAGCACTGGGACGAAGAGGCAGGCAAGAAGCGAGATGGCACACTAGAGTCTCGTGTCTGATTGGTAATCCAGCATTCCAATTTATCAGGAAGTAATTCAGTCGTTTTCTCATTCTAGTGCCTATATCTCAAAAACACGTACCGGTGTTTTAACAGTCTACTGATGCGCCATGTGCAGCGTAATTTGTCGTGCATAACTGGTTCCTGCATGTAACGCAGACCTTCTACTTCAAAGCGCTGAACATTTCTTTTTTACCATCTTAAAAATTTGGTAATTCCACGTACCTTGGGAATCAATGTTGTGCAAAGCCTCTAGAGGGAAGGTGAATGTGTTGTAATTTTTTATAGAGTGACACCTTACGAAATTACGCTAAAGATATGTACCAATGTTGTACGCAGGGACATATGTTGCATTGTGGCACATGTTTCACATAACGAGTGTTTTAGGGTTGCCTAACAATCTCAACAAAAACAAGGGTATTGTGAACACCAAAAGCGGCAAGCTGATATGTACCGCGTGTTCTCGTGTGCATGGATGGTAGCTCGGAACACTGCTACATAAATCAAGTTCAGTTGATGGCACTTAATTACAATTGACGTTAGACCAAACTGACAATGGTACCATTTGAATACGTATGTAATGCGTGTAAAATTAAGTAGCCAGCACTGCAACCCCACTTGACGTTTCACGAACATTGGGGTATATTTGCAAAGCAGTTCCGAGACCTGGCGTAGCTCTAGAGTAAAATACTTGATTGCCACACAGAATGCTGGGCTTTGATTTCTGCAGGGACCCTCACCTTTGAATTCTTCGGGACAATGCTGCCGATGTCAACGTTCTATTACCCTTTTCGCAATAAAATTACCAATGCCTGTTCTCGTCGTTCTAGGGTAGATGTAAATCACCTGTGGCACATACACGCATACTCTATATGGCAGGCGGTACGCAGGTGTGTGCCACAGATGTCTGGCGGAAACGATTTCACGACGTACGCAACGGTATTGTCACATTATTCGTGCCATAACAAGTAACTAAGTGAGTAAGATAACTTTATTCAGTTTGCCATAGGCGTGAGTTAACTCGACCTCACCTGGCAAAGCCCATTCAGGGATGGTCAGCGAGACATATTCGTGACACCATTTCACCTTCCATCGCGAGAGCACCCAGTTGCAGATAGATAGATAGATAGATAGATAGATAGATAGATAGATAGATAGATAGATAGATAGATAGATAGATAGATAGATAGATAGATAGATAGATAGATAGATAGATAGATAGATAGATAGATACGCTAGAGCGGCGTGCAGTACGCAAAGGAATGCTTCGCATTTAAAAGATTCCCCCGAGTTGCCGTGTCTATACCATGTATGCATTGCGAAAAACACTGCCACAAATCCCCCATCCCAATCGAAGTTTGCGTATTACAAACAACCTGCGTTTAGTGAAGACCTTTCTGTTTTTTCTTGGGGTTTATACACGTTAAAATATAGTATCAGCCATTCCTAGGGGGAAGACGTTCCTAATATTCAGATGCTCACGTTACAAGGCTAGAGGGAATAAAGCTGCGTCGAAGTTAAGACATACATATACATGCATGTACAGCTGTTCCAGACAAAGGCGATGCGACTTTTGGGATCTCTTTGTTTTAACGAGACGTAAGGCTAGGAACAACCAATTGCTGATCGTGGGAGACTTTACCACTCACTACACAAGCAGGCTTATAATAAGGGCAGGAAATTGTTGAACGACATACAAACTCATAGTCTGCATCTTAGAACCGACGCGATGCAGCCAATGGAAAATATTGTCGAGGTTGACAAATTACCCGACCTCACTCTGACGAGGAATGGCACTATAGCCACGTGGTGTAACACAAACGAGGACCTTGGCAGTGATCACAAGATCATAGAAATAATGGTAGAGGGAGGCCCGGCCACACCTCCGAAACGGAGTGTGCAGGCCATAAATTGGTACTCTTTCAGGGACCTCAGGGGTGACCCGACTCCCATTTCTGACATCGCCGTGTGGTGTGTTGGGGGATACGTACTGTTACGGAAGCCACTGAAGTAGTATAAACTGAAGAGAACAATGAATGGTAGACAGGAAAATAGTAAATATCTGGAGGAAAAGGAAAGTGTTGGAAAGCCGACTCCAACAGAGGAGATGGGATCGGACTATCAGGAAACAGATAGCGGCTTTAAACACGCAAATTGAAGAACACGCCATCACGCTGCTCACGAAGCAAAGGTAGCGGAACGTTCTTCAGGAGATGGATAAAAATTTGAGTACGGTCGGGACGTTGCGACTTGTTCACCGCATCTTAGATCCGAACAGTACAAAGACAGCGTCTAATCAGCGATTGGAACGGATGGCGTACCGATTTGATGGCACTGAGAAGTTCGCAACAGATACATTAAGCGTGCCAGATCTTAACCTTTCCCAGATTACGCTGCAGGACGAGAAAACTCACCCTTAGATGCCCCTATCTCCCTTGCTGAAGTGAGAGTGGTGATTAATGGGCCAAGGACTAGATCAGCAGTAGTGCCGGACAGATCGACGAACAAAACGTTCCGTAATTCAGACGATATGTCTAACGCTAATCTTGCGACGTCCATGCAGGAATGTTGGAAGAACGCCTTTCACTCTGTATCACGCAAGAGTGGAAGGCGTCACCACAGAGAGCATAGGAAGGGAGAGAGAGGGGCAGGGGGACGCACACGTGTAGTGGAGGTGTGGACGTGGCATTGCTAAGGAGGTATCTAAAATCGGGGAAGAATCCATCGAGGACAATAAATTCGGAAGCCGGGCGACGTGGCAGGGTTCGGTGCTATTACTCGACCTTTTCAACATTGTGTTGTTGAAACTGCTTGAACTGTTTAAAAATATTGAGAATTTCAATTACACCATTTACGTGGATGACTTGACATTGTGTACAAACAAGGGCAGTGGCGGGCAAATCGAAAACTTTCTGCAAATCAGTATTGAAAATTTTGTACAGTACCTGGCACCCAAAGGACTTAAATGCTCGACCAAAAAGTCAAAAGCAATTTTCCTCATGCCCCCCCCCCCCCTGAAAACGGTGGCTGTACAAAACGCCTGAAGTGTAGATGCACTTGAACGTTACGGGCGCGGAGATTCCCGCTAGTTAACAGTATTCGTGTCCTTGAAGTGAGGATTTAGGCGAACCATAAGAATTCTGAAACACTTCCCAGGTTAGAAGCCAGTTCCTATCATGCATGTTGTCTCAACAGACGAATAGCGAACGGGCAAGCTGGGGTGAAGGAGGCAAACCTTGTCAGGCTTGTGCAAACCTTCATAATGAGTAGGATAGTGTACGTGGCACCTTATCTCAAATTAAACCAAGTGGAATGGAGCAAGCTCAACATCATTATCAAGAAAAGTGTGAAAGATACGCTCAGACTTCCCCCGATCAAGGACAGACTTATGAGGTTAGGAGTATCGAACACACTCGATGAGCTGATTGAGGCTATTGTTACTACACAGCATCAAAGCCTACTCGGCTCTAAAACGGGAGAACAATAATAAAGAGATTTGGCTACAAGCCCATGCGTAAGCAAGCACACGTTCAAAAGGCATACCGTTACAGATCAGGGACAGGATAAAGATACTTCCACTCGACCGGAAATATGAGCCCTACCTTTCATGAAAGCAGGCGTAAAGCCAGGGCCGAGGAATTACAAGCCGGGTACATCAGTCGACAGAAGTCGCGTATACAGACACCACGGAATATGAGAGCAAAGTGGCACACACAGCAGTGGAGGTCAAGGAAGACGGCGACCTGATGGCGTGCACGACAGTCAGCGGTGTCGATACTGTAGAGGCCGAGTAAATGGCCTATATCTTTGACTTTCAGCAAAATGGGATCAGGGTGGTCATCAGCCACTCTAAAGACGGCGTGGAATATTGCGAATCGGGAAGGGTGACGGAGACTGCCATGCGCATTTTAGACATGGTAGGAGTACCCAGTTAAATGATTTTGCTCGTCTGAGCTCCAGCTCACCAGGAACTTAGAGGGAATGAGAAGGCTCATATGGTTGCCCGAGGTCTCACCTACCGGTCAAACCCTCGAACCTCCGAAGTTACCGAACTGATAAAAAGGAGTGAGGATATGCGCACATGCCAAAAAAATCGTAACACACTACAGGCTAAATCAGGTAAATATATGCGAAAGCGGACAACTCACTCAGTAAGAAAAACGAGGTTATGCGGTGAAAGTAAAAAACGGCGTTTTTTTTTTCAAACGCCGTACATTACAGCAAGTGGTACCCCACAGATTTTCGGTCCCAGAGTAAATTTTGCGATGAGGTGGCAAATTTGGTCTACTTAGTGTGGACATTTCCCAGTCATAAGGATGGTTCCCACACTGTAGAATCCTGGGAGGCCCTGTTTCGCAGCCCAGACCCCAACGTCAAGCGATATATTGTGTCACGTATCACGTAATTAATTCACCTGATGATCATCGTACACTCAACGCTTCATTTTTAAACTTTTGCAAGTGGCATCAGATTCACCAGATAAAGATTAATTTTCAAAAGACTGCTGTCATTTGTTTTTGGCGGGCAGAAAAATTCATATACATTTATTTATTCGTTCCACAACTACATAGTACAGCAGGTCCCGCACTATATATGAATACTTTGGCCTCCTTTTCACAACAAACTTATTATGGTCTCATCACATCGACATACCTTGCGACGAAGCTCTAAAAAAACAAGAAAACTCGGGCACTTTAGCTATTCGTTACGTTTAGCCCCAAAAGAAATAAGATTGTGAACGTATAAAAACCTCGTAAAACCAATACTTGAGTATGGCGCCACTGTTTGGTACCCTTACAAAATCGGTGATATAAAACGCGTTGAATCAATCTAGAAAAAAGCCGTTCGTTTCATATACGGACGCTGTGACTGCAATTTCTCGCCACCATACCAGGTAACGCCCCGGTTTAACTTCACTCTCTAAAATACGCGACATGGAGCCTCACAACCTTTTTATTTCTTTTCCAATTCCCCTCAGTACTCGGCGCACAACAACTACATAACGCCTGCCAAAACAACATTCACCAGAAAGAGTCATGCACTCAACGTATCCACGTTTCATTACCACTCAGACTTCTTCAAATTCACTTTTTCTCACGATGTATTGAAATGTAGAATACCATACCAGGTCCCATTCGTTCATTAGAAAAAGATCAATTTCTGAAGGCACTAAATGTTGCTGTGCACTAATCCTTACTACTGCGTTTGAAATGTTTATACAATTATGTTAATAGTATTTTTGTAACTAATACACCTGTGATTGTTTGTGTTTTCTTGCTTAGTCTCAGTTTCTCTCTTAAATTACTTACTGTTCTGTACCCACTTCCGTGATAACCCTTCAACAGGGCTGCAGCATGTGAAAATAAATAAATAAATAAATAAATAAATAAATAAATAAATAAAGTTATTCAAGCCCTAGCTGCCGCCGCTTCCCAAAGGATTCCGGCCGATGGCCATGGGCCAAGGGCCTTGCGTGATGTAGTATACTGACTTTTTTTTTAAATGAAGTTTCTTTCTCTCTTTCTCAAATATGTCGCGTATATTTAAAGATATTATTATAAAGTTTCAATTATCTTCATTCGTGAAATAAGTTGCTGTTTTTATGCACTTTAACTGCAAAAAACTCACAGCATTTTCTCCTTTTACGACAGGTGCAGGAGTACAGAAAACCACAAGTACCGAGCTTAAAATTGTCTTTTTACAGTCATCAAGAAAACTGTATAACATAACCTTCTGGAAATTAAGCTTGAATGCAAATCCATGATGGCAGTGAAAAAAACTTTTATGTTGGAAATACACACGCTCAATTTACTACTAATATGTAGTTCGTTTGCAGATGTAAACAGATTTTCAACGTTCACACGAATTAGTTTTTTAACTTCTACTCAGAATATTCCTTAACAGAAAACAAGGTCTGCATGCGCAAGACATGCACTGTGTTAGCCGTCTTGTGTACTTTGTGACCATTTAAATCGTGCTACAATGTTTGTTTCCTTCAATTTTACGAATGCTACCACCATGTTGTAATTTTAATTATGCTATCTAAATAGTAAGAAATTAACAAAGCTATGTGGTGCAATGCCACTATGAAGCAACGGTTTGTGTTTTTAAAACAGTGAGATTTTTTTTCAACTTGCTATAAGTTATTCGAAACTGATTTGCACTTACCTACCCTATCTATTCCAGAATTTCTACTTCTTGGTACAGCGAGTAGGAGTCTCTCCTAAAAAAAATTAATGAAGTATAAAGTACATCACTTGACTTTATTCATGATGATTTATTCTCCAATGTGAGCAACGATGAGACACGTTTTTTTCTTGCGTTTACCATTCATACGTCGATGGAGATTCGCAGCTGTTTAGAAAAAAAAAATCGTGCTGCTTCTCACTGTGCGGCAAATACGGGAAATGCGGTTTGCCCATTAGCAATTCAGATTGCCCCCTAGTAAGCTAAAATTCACCAAGACGTCAGCCCTGCCACTTTTTCAGCATGTTTACCTTGCCACCGTGAATACGGACAACTCGAACCACTAATGAAGTTTTAGAACAGCTCAGCAGGCTCTCACCGCAGTTCGGACGAAAATGACATTGTGCGTCCACAGCATTCGGGAGGAAAGTGGGTCACAAGGTTTTTGTCGGCCTCCAAAACACCGGAATGCTGGGAATAATAAAGGACGCGTGGCCCCGCAGAAAGGTAGAAGATTGTGCAGGGGCCAGTGTTTGTTGTTCCCCTTGCCGTGCTCATGACGCTTTCATAGTACGGCTTGTCTCGGTGTCTTTGTCGTCTGTTTTGTTTACGTTCTGTTTTCTGTTTGTTCGATTTCTTTGGGCTGCTTTTAATGTGCAGCGCTTGGTACTGTCAGCTCGGGCTTGTGATGAAACTGTACCACATAGTGAAATACAGTGAGAGAAGTAGCACATTTTCGCCAGCTTTATTTTATTGTTTTGTTCAACACTGCAGCTGTCTTCGTGCTGTAAAGCAGATATCAATTTAGAAAGTATAAGAATCAATACAATGATGCTCCCGCTATCTCATTGCTTTTATCCCGAACTTGCCTCGCACCTCCATAATGCACTGCCCAGCTGTGTGATGAAAGATAATAGAACAGAAGATAATTACTTGGCTGCCAGAGTTGTTCTTTCAAACGCTACAAGACCCCTCTAAACGCCATGGCTGGTTTTCGACGTGACCGTTTAGGCATACTGTTCTTGATCTCATTACGTATGTACAGCAGCAAAGCTCGCGTGAGCATCCGTTTTTTTTTTTTAATGGAAAGGCACACAAGATAACGTGCTGCTCGGGGCCATTCCCGATTCATTTGCGTTTGAGTCTGTTGGCCTTAGGGGTCGATTTGTTCGATCGATTGCTAGCTGCCTCGCTATAGGATCATTTTTCGTGTAGAACGAAGACGGTCCAACCACACGACCATCTGAGACGTTACTCAAGGTGGTGTACCAAGTACAGCACTATTGCATCTCGCTCTCATTACACTTGTCTAATGCGCAGCAAGTACGACAGAAATTTATGCGCAGGCTACGTATGCGCCGCGACTTCAGCCATTAAAGGTCCTCACAGACGTACGGGGCTTGAAAAGTTCTCCGCGGAAATATTTAAGTACACTAGTGGCCCTTGCGCGTGAACGAATGACACCTTGTCCCCTCTCTATGGGTGAACGGAACAGTAGAGGCAAAAGCCTAGTTAAGGGGTGCAACCGGATGTTATAATCATAACAAAAACTTGCACGACTGCCACTTTCCGGTCTTCAAGATACTCAAGATAGGGTACTCAGTCTGGCAAAATGTGCGCCGACGATACGCATGTAACTACATAATCCATGCTTGTTACTGAAGGTATCCCCGAGGCGTTAACTTGATACGTAAGTGCAAAAACGCTAGCTGTTGGGCTGACTGGTGCATTATGTGTTTGAAGTAAGCTGGAAAAACATAATCGCCGGACAAGGAACACAAGCCCCTGGCATGAGATGCTTCGTATCCAAAATAAGTTTGCAGTGTCACATGTAGGAAATTGACGGCAATGCACATGCATGAGAAGTACTATGCGGCGATGCCACATTTAATAAAACATGGTTAAAAGTCCAGCATTCGTCCGTGTGTAACGCCTTCTTCCTGTGTAGAACGTGCTTCTTTGTACTCGTTTGTTGATTGATTGATTGATTGATTCAATAATATATGGAGTTTAACGTCCCAAAATCACCAAATGAATATGAGGGACGCCGTAGTGGAGGGCTCCGGAAATTTTGACCACCTGGGGTTCTGCAACGTGCACCGAAATCTGAGCACACGGGCCTACAATATTTCCGCCTCCATCGGAAATGCAGCCGCCACAGTTTGTACTCATTTGTAGCCCATTCTAAAATTCTTGGTGCCTAGATCTCTGTTTAACTGTACATAGATGTAGAGATGAATTGTGATAGTATGGACCACGTCTATCGCGATGCGTAATAGTCAGGGAAGCATCGTTGATGTACAACACGTGGTAATGATATGAAGCACACTGTATGAGGTGTTCATAGGTAGCATTGCTTAGAAGGGTCAAGACACCCAATTTTGGCTCATAGCATTAATTACGTGTGTTAATACATGGTTGTTCACAAACGAGCTAGCCAACTTTCAGCACACTCGGTGGAGAACTTAATTTTAAACGAACATTTTTATGAACACGCCAGCAGGCCGAGAGTTTGACAACAGTGGCGCACTCGCGAGCCATCACGTAACAAGGCTTTTGTTTTACACGCATCTGTGTTCTGGCCAACAATATTGTTTTGTTGTCAACTGTCGCGCAATGAAGCTATTAGAGTTTTCTTCGTTTCGGCATTGAAAATTCAATGGTTTGCAGTGCCCCAAACGTATATATGTCGAAAAAGATGGCTCTACTCCATGAAACATATTTATATGACATGAGTAAACTGTGGTCGCTGGCGGTGGCGGATTTTATAGCCGGTGGCTTCTAGGTTCATCTTACAATATCATATTATTTTACATTGCATTATTCGTACATGCACATGTACACTAGACATACTACTTTTATATTTCACTGAAATCGCAGTTTGGTGGGTGACCATGTCATCGCCCTTTGAACTAGAGTGCCGTGACGTGCTATTTGTATTTTGTTTTGTTGTACATACGACGAACAGTTGAGGAAGAGGAGCTAAAGGTACTTTGCTACGGCATTTTTTTAAAGATCCCTTAGCTAGACGCATTATGATGGACCGCCAAAAATGGCATGCAATTTGTACAATATGGTGTGCAATGTCTGGAGACTTAATTTGGAGTGAGTGGAAACTTTTGAATAAACTGTAGTACAATTGTAGGCATTCGTCGGGATCACCCCGTAACTAATTATATCTGACCACTGAACAATTATTCGCACCGTATTTCCTGAATTATTTCAGCTACGCACATAAAATATATACAATAGTTATCTGCTGACTGCAAGTATTCCGGAAAAAATATTTTAAAGCATTTCAAAATTACTTCTGGGAGTCACGTGTCGAGCGTCTCAATAGACACGCTAGTTCTTTGCAAAAGTGATTGTGTGCAGCAAACTATTTCGCGCAGAAGTTATGTAAGAACTTCAGGTAGCAATAATATTGAATTGACTGCCAGGTCAGAGTTCATTGTCTCCCCATTAGAAGAAATGAACAGATATGGCTAAAATCAAGTCGCGTGTGCCCAAATGTGCACACTATGTCGCGAGTGTAGTGAAATGTGATGTGAAATGATGTGAAAGAGTGATTAAAGTGCCACTGAACATTATTAGTAAACAACGAGCAACCAAGGCGGCGCCGATAAACCATCACTTGTGGTTTTGACTATAAAATCATTTTTCTTCTGCGAACTGACAGAACAACCGGCGCCCAGGAAACCCCTTTCTACTCCACACCATCATTAAATATCTTAATCTCGTCTGGTTAGGCTTGTGAAGCTAGAAAGCATGATTTCGCGAGACAATTCTGAGGAAAAAATACTGCCCTTTAGGTTGTTGCTATAATTCTACACAGCGGCGAAAGTTAAGCCTGGATTAGCGGATCACCACAGTTCGCGCTGCGATCTGCCAATACCGCTCGTACCAAGCAATCGAGCTTATTTCTTCGGAGCGGTATATTTTTCGGCGCCTCCGCTTCAATATTTTTGTGGGCGCGAACTCAAAACCGTAAGAATAGCAGACGCGTGGCTGCTTGTATAAGAACCATAAAAAAAAAAGCTGCTTCCAACGTTCTAAGTATTGTGGTGCTCACATTTAACAAGGGTATTTTTTAGCACCTTGGCTTTAGAAAGAAAAAAAAAACTATCGAAATTGATTTGTAAATTCTCACATCTAAAACAATGTACTTTTGTTTCTCTTGAACTGGCACGGAGTTGAAAGAGCCACGGCTGCCGGAATAATTAACCAGCATCAGGCATAATCAAGCGACTTCAAAAAGTTGTTTCGAAAGCTTATAAATTATAATAGGATAAGCCGTTGTCGACAGTTCTTTTGAAACTTCTGAAACAAAGTTGAGAAATGTTGATGAAACTTCTCCTTTAATGACACTAATTATAAAAAGTTGCGAAAAAAATTTTATCATTTTGATTTTTTTATTTTGCTTAAAATACACGCATGACCATACAACTGAATATTTGGTAAATTTTGGCCCCAGAAAAATCTTAGTGATTCAGCCGACCACCTTATATACACGAATCGAGATTTCGACCATCTGTTCTATAGTCCTTATAAGCGAGAATTTGAGCGAACGTGAAGAAGACGCAACGCAACGTCACTTAACAGGATTAGTTCATAGCAAGAACTTTTACAAACAATTTGGCTCATAATTTTTTATTTTTTGTTTATTTAATACTGTAAGCCCTTCTCAGGCTCATACAGGGTGGGCGGGCAAATATACACAGTCGCGTACAAACCAGGCAATATCGCACATAGCGAAAAAAAAAACAGAATCACAAGATGATGGTGAAAATAAAACTTGAACGATGAAAGCAATTGTACAAAATCATGGACAGGTCACAAAACATCGAGGTATTAGCAGGGGGTACAGTGATCAGTGTGTTCGGAAGCGCTCACAAACATCAAAAAACAAAAAAACAAAAGTTGCTTTTAGTCTTCATAAAACAGGCTTTCTACATTCCGAACAAATGAATCTGCAGAGGAAAAATTAACGCATTCACGTGGCAATTTGTTCCACTCTTCCACTGCTGACGGGAAGAATGAATATTTAAAAGTGTCACAG
Organism: Rhipicephalus annulatus; assembly: GCA_013436015.1. Classification (NCBI taxonomy): domain Eukaryota; kingdom Metazoa; phylum Arthropoda; class Arachnida; order Ixodida; family Ixodidae; genus Rhipicephalus; species Rhipicephalus annulatus. Next base: position 51,151 of record WOVY01009828.1, on the reverse strand, counting down.
CGTGACATGAATGGTCTGATGCACTTATTGTGGTTGGTACGAAGGGAGTGATGGTTAGGCGGCTTTATATAGTTGTCTTTATTTATGTTTAAACCGTTGTAATACAAAAGAAAAATAAACTTGAAGGAAGAGACACGGCGACGGGCTGCAAGGGTCGGCAAGCATGCCCACCTGCGCAGCTCAGTGACACTGTCATGCCTCGAATACTTAGAATAGATAAAGCGAAGGGCCTTGCGTTGGACGATTTATATTTTGTTGGAAAGATATTTTTGGTGGGGGTTCCAAACAATGCTGGCGTACTCGAGGATCGGCCTTATGAGAGATTTATATGCTGTCAGTTTTACATTAGAAGGCGCCAATGCAAGTTTTCAACGCAGGAACCCTAGCTGGCGATAGGTTTTTGTGTATGTGCTGCTTATATGTGCATCCCACTTCAGTTTACTTGTGAAGGTAACGCCCAAGTATTTAACAGCGTCGTTTCTTGCAATGTTTGTGCCGACCAAATTGTAACTAAAATGCTGGATTGTTTTTCTGCGAGTTATGCTAAGGCAAGCTGTTTTTGACACGTTAATTTCCATTCCCCACTCAAGGCACCAACATGCAATATTAGCTAGTGTAGTATTAAGTCTAAGCTGGACATCAGTTGTGCGGATAGTGGTGTAGATCACGCATTCGTCAGCGAATAATCTCATTTTAACGTTAGGCTCAAGGCACATATAGATATCATTAACATATATTAGGAACAAGATGGGCCCTAAGACGGAACCTTGTGGTACTCCGGAAAAAAACTTCGAATGAGTCAGAGGCTGTGTTGTTTACGGTTACATACTGGCTTCGATTTGATAGATACATTTTTATCCATGCTATTATGTTACTGTTAATACCAATAGACACAAGTTTGTCAATCAATTTACTGTGAGGCACCTTATCAAAAGCTTTGGCGAAGTCTATAAATATGGAGTCGGTTTGCAATTGTGAGTTAATAGTAGTTACGAAGTCATGCGTTATTTCCAAGAGTTGAGTAACGGTAGACAGATTTTTACAGAATCCGTGTTGGTTTGGGTGCAATAAGTCGTTATCTTCTAAATAAGTAATTATTGCCTTGTTCATTACATGTTCCAATAATTTACAGCAGCAGCTAGTTAGCGAGATAGGCCTGAATGTTTCTATGAACAGCTTGCTCCCGCCTTTATGAATTGGAATTACCTTTGCACACAACCAGTCTGCAGGTAAAGAAGCTGTTAGCAGGGATGCTTTAAAAATTGCTTCAAGGAAGGGACATAGTTGCTCTGCGTAGCGTCGAAGGAATACATTTGAAATATTGTCAGGACCCACTGATTTCTTAACATCGATCTGCAACAGCAGGTTCAGAATACCTTCCGTAGTGACAACGACATCGGGCAATAAAAAAAGATACACCGGAGCAACAGGGCTGCTTGGTGCGCATGCACGAGTAAATACCGACTGAAAATACCTATTGAAAGCATTGGAAATGGCCTGCGCGTCCTTTACGATAGTACCCTCAATTTCTACTTCAGTCGTTGGGTTTTCAGGCCGTGCCAAGAAACGCCAAAATTTTTGCGGCTGATCCGTCATGAAGTGAGGTAACGTATGTGAAAAAAAAAAGTTTGTCTTGCATTTCTAATTTCCGCCTTAAGCTGAGATGCAAGTTCCTTTAAGATGATTGGCTTCCTCTTTTTCTTGCGCATTCTCTGTACCCTTCTTTTAAGGTGAATAATAAATACGGTGATTGATCCATTGTGTTTTTCTTTGTGTGCGTTTTAGTTTCGTTGGGATAAAATTTTGTTCACAGTACGTAATTATTTTTTTCAGTTGAATTCACATACCATTAACACCCTCACATTCCTCTAGAGAAAAAGTATCTAGTGCTGTGTCGAGGTAATCAATAACACAAATATCATTAGCTCTGGTGTAGTCTTTCACGGTTATCCGTGGATTTGTGCCCTCGGGTTTGGTATTTAGGCATTCAAGGTTAAAAGTTATGATTAACATTTTGTGGTCAGATATTTCATCTTCTACAGTGGCTTTACCGGATAGGTTATCGGAAAGAAAAGCTAGGTCTAGTATGGAGCGAGTGTTTCCTTGAATTCGGGTTGGTTCCTGGACCAACTGGGACAATGAAAAATTGAACATTAAATCGTATAATAGCTCGCTGTTGGCGGTATTTCTAGTACTTGTTAAGTTTTTCCAGTCAATAGCGAGATTGAAATCTCCAGTAAGTATTAATTTGGTACGGGGGGTAACCTTATCAACCAGATAGTCATGTACTTGCAAAATGTAATCATCAGACGCATTTGGCTTTCTGTAGATGCCACCGATCAGTACTGGAGCATCGTGAGCAAATATTGTGCACCAAACGCTTTCGTGATTCACCATACCCTTTTCTCTACGATATTGCAAACCACGTTTTATTGCAATGGCGACCCTGCCCCCGCGACCGTCACGATCTGACCGAAGTAGGCAGTATGAAGAAGGAACAATTTCAAAATCAAGAATGTCTGGATGCTGCCACGTTTCAGTTATCACGACAATATCAGGAGTGTACGAAAATAACAATTCTTCTAGCTTGTCAGTTTTGTTAACAACGCTACGGGCATTCAAACATATCAATGAAAACGGTGTGGCGGCTTGCGGGTGTCACGCGTTGCTTTTCGCGCGACCATCGTGACGTGCCCTTCTCAGGGAAACTCTTCCATTTTTTGCTTCATCCCATACGTACAAGTCGTCATCTATCTTTAGTTTATCGAATACAAGAGTGACCTTAGCACCATTGTTCCGATCTTCCTTTGCTGATTGCCATAGTTTTTGCACCTACCATAAGCTGTACTTGTGTCTAATAAGACGCAATTACAGAGAAGGCTGTAGTGGCGGACGTAGCTGTCCATGAACGTAGTTGCAACAAGTGTTGTAATGATAAAATACCATTGTTGGAATACTTCGACATTAAGGAACTATAAACAGTTTCAAGGTTGCAAGCGTTGTGCTCCAAAAAACTTCAGGTCACTTCATATACCAGCTCCTAACGTCAAAACTGAAAGCACGTTCTCATTTTTTTTCAAAAGAAAAGAAAATGTTTCTTTCGTTTTTCACATAAAGGAACGCGCATTAAGCTCAAGGCAATTTCTTTTAATACTTATGTAGCTCAAAATACCATCTATTAGAATATATTTTGTCAAATAAGGGAAGAAAAGTGTAGAAAATGAGTGGGCTATCTTGTAAAGCTCTTCTTGTCCACATATGCTATTAGGATACATCAGTGGAGGAAATCGGATGTCATCAAGGGCGTGCGTTTGTAAACAGTGAAAGGGTCTATAACGTGAAATGTTGCATTTAGCACCGAATGATAAAACAAATGCTACACCCATTAGCGGATTCTTTTGTTTAAATATGAGAAGATTAGGAGTAGCATTTGTAGTGCCTACTTTATGCCCTGTATTTTGGACAGATTTCAATAAATGAGAGATTATTTATTTATATAATAATTAATTATTATTATTTAATAATTCCTAAAAGATTCCTAAAAGATCTCTCTACTAGGAATCGGTATAACACGAAAGTGAAACGTGCCTTCACAGCAGTTGAGCGTTTTTGACACGAAAGTGTTTTATGCCGGGGTCCAGCATAGCTCCGGTGACGTAGGTTAGTGACGGATATGACGTTATAGAATATAACTAAACAGATTTCGAATAAAAAAGATGGCCCCATATCTGCATGTTTCACTGCAAATGTCGTCGAAATACGATAGTCTTGCGTCTGGAGAGAGCGAACAGAACGTTTATTTGATGTTTTGCGCAAGAAAATTGGTGAATGGTATTCTGGAGGCGCTGTGTTAGAGTGCCTCGAGCGTGCAGCGGAAGCGAACGAGCGCATCATGTCATGTCACACGTGAGACATGAGCGCTGTCTGGCCGTTATTTTCGAAAACGAAGGAAGGCGTGCGCGCCCGTCTCGGAGGTGATGAGGTGTAGGACGCAAGGCGACGGGTAGCTGCCACCACCGTGTCGTCTTAGCAATGCGTTGGAAACACTTGCTTTTTCGTGCAAGCGTTGCATGGTCAGCGCAGCTTGATAAACGCTACGGTCCTTAGAATTACTTATGTATACCTTTTCTACTAAACGAAACTCATACAGAATATTGACGTGTTGTTATGGTGCCTCAGATATGCCCAATAATTGTTTTTCAGTGGACAATCACACATGCATGAACGCTGAATCTTGAGCAATATTGGTGGGCTCTGCGGATGGGGTCGGCCATTTGGGGTATCGTTTGGTGCCGTTTAGGGTACCGTTAAGGACGAACAAACAGACAAATGTGCAGACAGACAGACAGACAGACAGACAGACAGACAGACAGACAGACAGACAGACAGACAGACAGACAGGACAGACAGACAGACAGACAGACAGACAGACAGACAGACAGACAGACAGACCAAAATTTTTGCATCGAAAGTCCCCAAGAAAGACTATCGTCTTTAAAAAACAAGAACGGGAGGTTCTGTCGTGGGGCATCCAACCAGTGACCTCTCACTACAGCGCGCTGCGCCAACCACTAGGCCACAGAGCATACGTTGTCAACGGAGGTAAAGGCAAGCCATTTATATACACCTTATATCGTTTGGCGGTCTTTTAGAGCCTCGTGCCTACAGCGCGTTTTTGTCATCAGTAGCCAGATGGCGCGAAGGTCTCTCGTTGGGCGAGCACTAAAGGTCGTCGATCGTTTCTTGCGTTTCGAGGCCGCCTCCGCGAACGAAGCGTGTTCTCTATTGCGCGCGCGCTTATCAGAATCGTGATTTGGTAGGCCACGAAGGTCACTTCGCTCGCTGCACAAAAGGAGCACGCTGCTCACATGCGAAGAAGAATTGAGACAGTTGCTTGTCTTGTATAAACTTGGGCGTTCATTTCGTGAGCCTTTCCTTCTGTTTGAATAACGTGTTTTATGTGTCGAGCTGTGGCAGTTTCTAGTCGGTGCACGTATTCTGTATGCCCATTTCATGCGTACTTTCTGCTTGAGGTGTGCGCTTCAAGTTTTGTGCTGGTTGTCGTTCTTAATGTGATCTTGCAATTTGTTTCTGTAGCACTTATTTTTTCATCCTTGTGGCGAAACAATGCACAAAAAAAACGTGGCTGATCCTCCTAAATAGAAATCAATATAACGCGAAAGTGAAACGTGTATTTAGAGAGGTAGTTGAGTGTATATTCTGCATTTTTTGGCAACAGCAACAAATTGCAAAGTGACATTAAGAACGAAATTTTCGGTCTGTCTATCTGTTGGTCTGTCTGTCAAACAATTCAGTCACCCGGCAAACTTCACGCCCTGGCTCGATGCCCACCCTTCTTGATCTGGTGGCTGCGTTCATACTTGTGAACACTGCCAATCAAAAAGCAAACATTATGCTCATTTGGGGTGCTACATCATTACCTAAGTATTAGGTAGTGTATACCTATTTCGAAATGCCTAGACACGCATTTCTAAAGACCGCAGTGTTTATTACGATGGGCTGACAATGCGATGCTCTGAACAAAAAAGCGGGCGTCTCCTGGCTTCGTCACAACAACGCAGTCCTGCCACCTACCAGTCACTCCGTATTCTAAAAACTTTTGTTTCTTCCCATTACTGCAAGACGACGTCATATCTCAAGCTCCTTCAGACAGAAGACCAAACTACGCATCCGTAAGCAGATGCGCCCATTTCCGTTGTGGTGGACTCATTTGCAATAACGATTGGCGCTGTTCTTCAACAGCTGGTTGGCAATGCTTGGCAGCCCATATCTTTATTCTTGAGGAAGCTGACAGTGTAAGAAACCCGCTACTGCAATTTCGTCCACGAAATTCTGGCAATGTATACCTCGTAGTCCGCCACTTCCGTCCCAACCTCGACGGTCACCAGTTCTTCATTCTCACGCGCTATCCCATTTATGCTATTACTTCCAACAGTTTTTTCCACACGCCATGTGAAATTCGCCAGCTTGCCTATATTGCGGATTTCAGTACTTATATTCTACATGCATATTGGTGGCACCAACCGTTGATGTCCGAATACCGTTGATGAACCTCTGTAAAATAATTCCCGCAGCTCTTCAAGCTTCTATATCTTCATGAATTCCTGCGTGGGGAAGGGGGTGACATTACCAAGCCTGGCCTAAAAAGAAAGCGCTGACCAAAGACAGACTGTAATTCGAACCGTAACATTTCGTATCTCTTCACGCTACACAGCACACCATATAGCCAACACATTCTGTCTCACGCAAAAACAAATAGAGAATAAAAAAAGAGAAAATAAAACCAGGAAACTTCAGACGAATACAAATACAATGGAAAATGAATGTGGGTTCGGAACCTCTACCTTCAGCAACGATCGCATCTAGCAAGTCATACATATACGAGATGTGTCTAACAATGCGGCTAGTGATTGCACGGCCACTATTGAAGTGATCTACAGGCTATGAATAACGACATAGAGAATAGAAAGGTAAAACAGAACTTCACGTATAGTTTTCATTAAATTATTTGTAACTCAGGATTGCGCCCAAGCCATTTTTTCAATCACCCTGGAATTGTTAACTTGCTCTGCATGCTGGTGGCAATGAAGGTGCGTACGTGTGTGTTTGTGCGTGCGCGTTTGTGTATGTGGTAGTGAGTGTATGTGTGTGTGTCTTTGCGTTTATGCTTGTGCGTGTGTGTCTGTGTGTGTGCGCGTGCGGGTGCGTGTGCGTGCTTCGGAAATTCATTCATTCATTATTCATGCCACAGATTGAATGATGACTGTCGCAACTTGTGTTTTTCTAAGACTGAGAAAACTCACTGTGCGGTGTCTTCTTCATAAAAAACTGCACATGAAAACGTAGACACGAAAGAAAGTGATCGCAATTACAAATTCGAGACGTGTTATCATAGTAGCTCAAGTCAGTATACTTTTAAGCAAGAAAGTATTTCATTATGGGGAGGTACAAAGCAGAAGAAAGAAAAAAAAATAGAAGAGGAGAGAAACGGAGAAAGGAAGAAAAAAAAAAGAAAGTAGCAAGGAAAAAAACAAACACAGAAATAAATAAGTACAAAAAGATAAACAGAATGAAAGAAAGAGTGAAAGAAAAGTAAAGGAAAGAGAAATAAAGAAAGAGAGAGAACAGTATTCATAGGAAATATGGTCGGTGATATGCTTGTCCGTCGAAAACGGCACAGCATAGTACCACCGCACTGTGGCGTTTCTTGGTAGAGAGCGCATTGACCGATAGCTTCCTGGACATAGTGTAGGGGTAGCTGCCACTGCATTTCGATCGGTGTCACGCGTCGCTATAGAGGCCGTGTCGTGGCTGTGAAAGTCGTTGGACAGAAGCGAGAGTAAAAGGAAAGCTATGCCGAAGGGGAAGGTAACACGGTTAGCTAGTATTGGGATAGGGATCTCGAGAGCTGTTTCTAGATAATCCACTAAGTGATGTGAAGTAAAGTTTATTTTCCTTTCACACAAACGAGGGAGTCGATCCTAGAAGCTGCAGTGCCCAACAAAGGCCTCAGCTCTCTTATCCAGCCTGACATCAATAAACGCAAACACATAATTGCAAAGTTAGCTCCATTCGCCAGTGTAACACCTTTCTGCTGTTAAGCATGCAGCATAGACAAGGTAGAAAGCAATAAAAAAAACGCAAACTGATATAAAATGCAAACTTATTGAAAGCACAAATCAGATTCGAAAAAAATTGTTTGTTTGTTTTTTGAATAGAATCAACCCAATATCAAAATCAACGTTCGTTGAACTTTATTATTCGTCCCAGTTATCGGATAATTTATTTTTGTTTGCCATTGTTTGTGTGCGTCTTAGAGACCCCGCGGATTTGTTTTCGAAAGTTCTATGCGTCGTTAGACAAAGTGCAGTTTTGAGTGTGTAGTTGATTGCTCTTAATATATTGCAGCAGCCGATTAAGGTAGACCAGCTTCGCTTCAAGCCGGTCGTAACTACGAAACAATGACAAAGTGAAAAAATCTTCGGGTCTGCCTTGGTACACAAGAATGCACTGTAACACTCTGTTTTGGAGTACTAGTTTTTGATAGTTAGTAGGCATAGTTATTTTTTATATAAAAATACAGTAGGTTAACGTATAATGCACCAGCGTATAATTGACTTGCAGTCTCAATCACATGGGTACCAGACAAGCTACCTTGTAGAAACAGTCAACATTTTGACTTATTTCAGGTGCTAATTTTTACACAAGTATTTTCATGCAAAGGTTTTGGTTGAACCAGCCACTAAGAAATTTATTGCAAAAGACCTCATGTATTTTTACCCGTTCAAATTGATTATTGGCCTTATAGAAATCAGCAGTGTTATTTAGGCTAAAGAAAGGTTTCCAGTTTTGAATAAGTTTCAGGAAAACATGCTGTATTGTAGCCATAATTGTAAGTTTCCTAAGCACCTGTTTACCATAGCCTCCACTTGTACAATAGACTTGGCTCTGAAAAATATGTCCGTATCACCCGCATACAAAATCATGTCATGAGAGCCTGGTAGTTTAATAATGTCATTAATACACATTACAAACATCACTGACCTTCACTTCACCGAATCCGCATGCTGCCTGCGGTGGTACCAGGGAAACTTGCTTTTACAATGGCTGCTGGAGCATTGTGGCAAAAGTGGTGGGAACGCTGACCTATGTGCCCACGATGCAGAATGAATAGCCGGTTATCAAGAGTAGACGATACAAAAAACTTCATCATGTCGTGCATAATACCACTCTAAATCACCGGAATACTCCGCTAAACATTGACCGACGCTACGAACTCAATCCGTTATTACAGCTGCCACTGCCAACACACGTTTCCTGACGTGATGCTACAGTGCTTTGTCGGTTGTGAATGGGCATGACATTTAACGGCTTGTACAGCTGTCGCACTGAAACGGGTCGTGCACCAACGTGCACTAACTTCGAAAGTGGAGGGAACATAGCGATTTCACATGCTTTTCAGAAGTTCAGAAACATTACAGATAGTAGTTTATTATCTTGCAGCCTAACACCTAATTCTGTGAATTTATTTAGTTAATATTATGTATTAATTTAATGGAATACTGCATAAGTATATTGGAAGAAATGTACAGTGGATCCACAGTCACTGAAAAGCGACATAATCCCAAAAAAGAAGGGTGTAAGGCAGGGAGACGTGATCTCACCAATGCTATTCAACGCGTTTTTGAAGGAAGTTTTCAGGGTCTTACATTGGGAAAAGTTAGGGATAAGAGTTAATGGAGAGCATCTTAGCAACGTGTGATTCGCGGGTGACCTTCCATTGATGAGTAACCCAGGGGACGAATTACAGCTCATGGTAACAGAACTGGACACGCAAAGTAGAAAAGTAGCCCTGAAAATCATTATGCGTAAAACTAAAGTATTGTGCAACAATCTCGTCAGAAAACAGCGCTTTGTGATAAGTGGAGAGTCGTTGGAAGTGGTAAAAGAATATGTCTATTTAGGACAGATAGTAACCACGGAGCCGAAACATGAGAGTGAAATAACTAGAAGAATAAGGATGGGGTGGATCACATTCGACCAGTATTCTCAAATTATTAATGTCCAGTTAACCTTCCTACCTTTCTCATTTTCTTTCTTTCTCTCATCTACTTGATAATGTCGCAAATTTTGCAGCAACTGGCGAGACAGTTCAGCAACAGCACCTAAGTGCAAGTTTGTTTCGGTAAACGCAAGAAGACGTAATTTTGTATGGAAACGCTACACTAGATATCTCTACCATTGCCAAAGGAAGATAAAAAAGAAATAAAAATGTAACTATTCTCGCTCCAATCGCTTCTTCTCACAATTGTAGAGAACAGAGAAAAGCAGTATCAAGCCTACCTTGTTCAAAAGGAAGGTGCACTCAGGGTCCAACTATATTCAAATACCTTGGCGCAGCGTATGTAAAGTGTTGCTGGGAGGTCTTTCACTCTTGTCTCGTAGAACCACTGATATACTCAAAACTTCTGCTTCTTCACGAAGCTGATCGTAAAGAAGGAAAACAGGGTTGATCTTTTTGTCATAATAATCGGTATAACACGAAAATGAACAGTGCCCTTTCAGAGTAGTTGAATGCTTGCTGTAAATTGAACAGAGCTTGCACAATGTCTATTATTGCATCGTGGAGCGTGGATGCAGTCACGTTGACGCTTGATGATTTATCAATATCCCGGTGACTCACGTCCATGATTAATGGCTAAACAAACGCCTGTGGTACCTGTAGTAATTAAAGGTAGGAGCTTAATGAGAGAATGCGGCGCGACAGCCAGAATACCATCGTTGATTCTACGAAGAACTTGAGCTAAGGTCTCTTACCCGCGCGCGACATGTCAAAGGTTTATTGAATGATACAGCATGACTAGAGGGGGAAACACGACGCGCTTCGTGTGTACCTTCTCACTCAGCTGCACTTTCTTCTCGCTGTGGAGGAAAAACGCTCGCCTGCCAGGCAGGCGAGTGTCACAGAGCTATTCGGTTATGAATGATTTACTTAAGTGAGCCCTACACTTGGGCTAAGATCACCACCATGCGATGCGTCGAGGCGTCGCCAGAATTTCAGTTCACCTATTGGAAACACGCTTGAAGGGTCATGATGCATCACTGTACTTCAGCGCTCTCAGACGACAACACCCCACTGAACAAGAGCACTGCGAGATGAAAGTGGTAGATCTAAAAGGTGAGTTTGTAAAGCCTCACAAGTGTGTGACCGTGACGCAATGAATGATGGGCCCGGAATCTGTTACCACGAACCAAGACATCGTGGTTCCGACTCCCGTTGCCAGAACTCTCTTCCTTGATTGCTGATTATGTACAATTTTCGACGTCATTTCTGTAACGAAAATACGTTACTGAACCCTTGGTGGACTTCAGCATAAAGCATTTTCGCGTTAAACAAACGTGGTTGATCCCTCAGACTTAAGAGGATCTATAACACATAAGTGAACTGTGCCATCAGCGAAGTATAGGACCATTTAATGTGGATATACATTAGTTGACGCCTAGTGGCACATCCGAAATTCGAGAACAAACGTCCATGACCATATTGAAACACTCAAGGTGTACTTAACACAGAATGCGGCAATTACTGCGCAAAGATGGCGTGAACGAGCACATAAAAACACTGGTACATAATTTGCACTTCCTCAAAGCGTCCGTACTTGAAAAAAGAAGCACCAACTAATGTTTGAAAGTCCGATAATATGGTGAGAAAGTGGTCTGGGAAAAGATGAAGATAGAAAAAAATCATAGCATATCCACGGAGTGAATGATAATGAGTGGGGTACAGCTTCGGAGGGTTTCATCGGTAAACCATGAATCGTTCATCCATCCGTCCGTCCGTCTGTCCATCCACCCAGACATGCTGACTGAGTCATCGAAATAGGTGGTCACGTACCACGAACTATTGGAGGGGCAGACCCACGCCTTTAGGAGATTCGCCCCTTAAGGACTCTACTTTCTGCTTCCCGTCGTGGGGTGGCCTATGCATCACGTGGTGACCAATGCCTGTGCTCATACATATATGACGTAGTGCTTCAGGAAAGCGGGAGGCAGATATCATAGCTGAAGCTGTGAACACGGGTATGCATTCCGCTTCCCGCTAGCGTATCTGTCAATGAACAAAAGCATGCATGTGCACCTACGGCGCGACATTCACCCCTAGACGTTATTTCCTCTTTGTGCGCTTACTGAAGCAGTTTGATTAGTCGGTGCTTACACACGTGAAACAGTCGGTGGCTCAGAAAACACTGTTAATGCATGTGGGAGTGGCACTACTCTAAAGACGATGCGTCAGGATAACACGACGCGAAAGGCAAGGCACGTGACTGCGTTGTCACCGAACCTAATGGCTGGGCGCGTACGCCGCATTGCCCCGAGCATAGCATTTCCTACTGTAATGTGGAACTACCGAAGCACTCTCTAGTGTTACTCGTTAGCTTCAGGGTGCACTCCGATCCACCGCTCCCAGAAGGTGACACTGCCTCCGGCAACCAAGCGCTCTGTTATAGAGGGAAATGTGATAGACCTAAGACAGGTTTGTAAAGTCATGTGCGCCTACAACGTAGCCCAGTAGCTACAATGTCATGATACGAGGAATTGTTAACCTCCAAGGTCACCCAAAGCGAGTGAACTTTTTGTTCCGTTTTTTCTTTGTCACGTTCGCGTGTATTTTACCAACGTCTCTTTCGTGAGACGGAAATAACGTCAGCGAGTTTTGGTGGATCCCGGCATAAAACATTATCGTGTTGAAACAGCGACTGCGACCCACAATTTGCCTGATCGCAACGTGACACCTCTTAACTTTTCTGCTGGAAGAAAAATTGCAACAAGAAATTGTGACTGTCTTTCCGCTTCCATCACAAGGTAGTGGATTTTAAGCGAAGCTTTTGTGACTCACAGATTTCAGCAGCGCCATCGTACGCGAAGAACAAGACTATGTCAAGCGTATACAAAAATGCACCCTTCTAGGATGCGCCGGTACCCCACGTGTTTGTATGCGCCGTTTTCCAGCAAGTGATGCTCTCTGGATGGTGGGAGGCCCGTAGGTAATGAGGTGCCCAATTCTGATATCGAAACCTGCTCTTTTATCCAGCTGGCTTGTGATTTAGCGATGTCAAATTTCACTGTTGCCTCTTTAAGAACGCACGAGCGTCGCTTTCCCCTGTCACAAGTGATGTTGCCATGCCAAGCACGTGAGTGATGGTCCGTTCCCCGGCATGAAGAAAGCAAGAAAGAAAGAAAAAAAGGAAGAAAGACGGAAAGAAAGAAGAGAGAAAAAGAGAAAGAAAGGAAGAAAAAAATGAAAGAAAAAAAGAAGGAAGGAGAAAAAAGAAGAAAGAAAGGAAGGAAGAAAGAAATAAAGAAAGAAAGAAAGAAAGAAAGAAAGACAGAAGAAGAAAGAAAGAAAGAAAGAAAGAAGAAAGAAAGAAAGAAAGAAAGAAAGAGAGAGAGAACAGTAGTACCTCATAAGCGCACACGTCAATGATTCGGTCGCTACCAGTTTCAACATATTGTTATTTCTCCTGCAATTTTTATGTACGTACTCCCTAGACACCCTTGAATATCGCACTGTTAATTGAATCACATGAACATTCAATAAATGACATTAGTTTGCTACCACATGCTATTCTCACGCAGCGGCACTTATGCGGCAAGAACAAAAAACAGCCGTGCACTGAAAGTGGTGAACTTCAGTGTTCATTTCATTGCGGGGAGTGAGTATAGTGAATGTCAGAATTGAATCCAATATAAATAAAAACAAATATCATTTGGATAGTTTTAGGATATTAAGGCAAGCGTTATCAAAGCTGCTCTCAAACTCTACAGCATATCTTTTGAGTACCAGAACGTGCACTTCTTTTAAGAAAAAAAAAACTGTTACTTTTGAACGGCTCAAAATCCCAGTCATCTAGTATACGGCTATAGGCTACAGTAGTCGATTGTCACCCGTATTTCGAAAATATTGAGCCGAAAACTCTTGAATCGAACAACTCAACTGCAGACAGAACTTACTTCATGGGATAAAAATATTATGAAAAAGACAAACCTGTCACCACATCATGAACCTATATGCCGAAAGCATGGAAACATCAGTGTTGAAACCTCTATGTGCAAGAGCATTTTAAGAAAACACAATTCTTGCTTCTCTTGTTATTCATAAAGCTGAATTAGTTGGGATACCTCAACCTAGGTGGTAAAAAGAAAACAGAAACTAGTTGATATCTTGCCGCTGCAGCATTGTAAAATCTGATCAAGAGTAGAGTTTTTGGGTGAAACCAGGTAAAGCGTGTTCCTTCGTTAATAAAAATAGCATCGGCAACTTCACCAGAGCTTGGGCGGCATGCAAATTGATAATTAATAAAAGAAGAAAAATTCCCGTAGGTGTTCAAAAGTTTTGTTCTTTTGGGGTTCTCCCATCGGTGCTGTTTATTAGGAAACTAGTCGAAAAATATTCGGTATTACTTACTATTCGATTCGAGTAGCGAATAGAATAGAAAGTTATTTGGTTCGTTGTCAAAAATCTCAAATATTTGCACACCGCTAATTATATTTAATTTTTCTTCCTTAAAGACTCCTTCCAAGGGGTATCACATCATGACTGTGTACACGGAAAAATAAACTGGTATAACTTGTATAACTGCAAATGGTACACCAAAGCTGACGAGGACACCACTACGACTTCTTGCATAATGCTTGTGGTAGTGCGAAATTAATCAGTGAATCAATCAATCAATCAATCGATCAAATCAATTAACACTCGATTCAATGCAGTCGGATGAAAAAGGGCACAGTGGACACGGATTTTGACTCAGGCTAGAGTTTTAGTTAGGGCTATGCTCACGCTCTATATAACTAATAGGTTTACAAAGCGAACTTGTATAAAAAACGTTCACTAAGGCATCTCGCATTCTGAAACTCAGTCTCTGAGTGTTTTCTCACTGAAAACAAGAGACTCTGCATGCACATAAGTGCACAAACAAACGTGCATCGAAAACAGCAACAGAAGTCTTGGGTAACTTTCTGACGTGGCTTACGCGTAAGTAGGCGCACATTGTGTGAAAAAAAATAAAAACGAAAAAACGGTCATATCGTAAGCCTCGATATGACTGCAGACATACGAAAGGAAAATACGAAGGACTAACCCCCAGCGCTCCTTTCTTTCATTTTTTTTCCTTTGCGATTATAAACTCATTCATTGTCGCTTTCTGTTATAGCTTATCAGCTGGATCATCGACTTATTAGTCCTACATTGTCTGTGACGCCTGAATTAAGAGTCCACGTTTATTCTTCGCCATTCAGACCAAAGTAAATAAGTAATTCCTCCACGTTCAAAGAAGTAGGGAGTGGCGAGCTGACCATATAGTGCAAACATAGAGATGATAATCGGGAAAAGTGGATTTCCTCTTCTTTAGAATTCGTTAGCTTTATTATGAAAGAATTCGCACAGGCGTTCACAGATCAGTGACCCTATTAACGTAATTTATAGAAACGACGAAAGGAAAAGGCAAACAAGAAAGGTCGGAACCCAACTGCGGATTAGATCAAACAGGGCCAATTAAGCTGTTTCGAAAGCTGTTACTTTCTGAATTCGTGCAAACTCTTTTACACTACTGCTACTACCACTCTACCACAGTTCTGAAGGCCAAACTGTACACTCATGCTTTTTATTTATAAAGCGTTTTTATAACGACAGAGGCCGGGTAAAGACCGGAATTAATCCCTTCTTCTCCCGCTTCACCCGAAGGAAACTGTCGGACTTTAAATAAGGTTTATTCATTCATTCTAAAACTATCAAGTTGTCAAATATTTTGACAGATCTGTCACTTCATTTGACAGGTCACGTTTTCAAAAAGCGCAAAGGCAGGCATCCTTTTCTTCTAACAACCCCCACCTTTCTGCCCCACAAATGCAGATTCACACTAAATTTTATGAAAGTGGATGTTGCGTTTCCAAACAGAAGTTTGTATAGTCCTTATCCTTGTTGCGGCATGAAAGACAGCGTTATAAAGTCGAAAATAAAAGGAAGAACTTTGTCGTGAAAGCCTCGAAGCGCTTGAATATGGCTAAGAGTGATCATAATTTGAGTAATCTAAAAAAAAAGTTTGTCAGGCTACTGTCATGAGCGCATGCAGTGGCAGCTGTCCCGCTTGTTTCGTGAAAGTCAAGTGAAGTGTTCCCACGTATGTCAGAGGCGTTCAAAAGCCTGTTTAGGCATCGTTGAGGTTGCAGTTCTGCGAGTTATTGGTTGAGCGGATTAGCCTGTTAATGATGTATACTACAATGCGCACTTATACGAAGGACGAAGGAGGGAGTGGCAAACGAAATAAAGATGGATCCCACGTGCAAATGAAGCGAACGACAAAAAAAAAGTCGTCAACTTGTCAATTATGCATCATGACATCCCACTGTCATGAGGCCACAGCTATATATATGTCAGACAAGTGTGCGTTTAAATGACCTTCTAAGGGAGCATGCTTCAACACTGACCTTTTCACGGCGTAGAACTTCCGCCATTCACGCCGAGTCTTGTGGTTGTACACTCCACGCTGATGAGGCCAAGTTCTTAAAGAGGCACTAAATAAAAAAAAAACATACAAGAGTTTGCTCGCATCAGTAAATTGCCTTTTCATGAAACTAAAAGCATAACTCTTGCTACGAAAAAACACTTGGTAAACGAAAAGACAGAGAAAAAATGAAAGTAACGAAGGCACTTTGACATTCCCACATTGTCTTGCTCTGACGTCATAGATTGTCATAGCTTGTCGTAGCGCCGTCACAATAATGTCGTAGCTGTGATGTCTTAGACGCAATTCCTAATCAGTAAATATAACGTGCATTGCCATTTTATAGAATCTATTGAGTGGCAAGTAATTTTGTTGGGTCAATGTGGCCAAAACACACACAAGAGAACAAATCGAAATTCATGACGAGACTCTGATGTTCATGCGGGGAAATTTCAGAGCGGAACTTAGAATCTCATATTCGGATAATCAACCAACGATCGTTTTAGTAACATAAGCCAAGTCTTCACAGAACAGCTTTTTGGCCTGAATTGACTAAACCCATTATGATTGTCTGGTGGTTATGGTGCACATCTGCTGATTTGAAGGTAACCAGATCGAATCCCGTCGATCACATTTTTGATTGTAGCAGAAATTCTAGTGGCCCATGTGCTTTTATTTAGGTGCACACGAAAAGAACCAGAGATAGGCGAAATTTCCGCAGCCCTCCCCTACGGCGTCTCTCAGAGTCATGTGATAGTTTTGGCACACAAAAGCCGAGCAAATATAAAATGTTAAAGCCTAACTTTATTTATTCCTACAATTCAGTTTCGCTTTAAAATGTAGAAAAACTCCACAACAAATAAAACCTTCAAGGCACATGCGGTTCGCAAGAAATACTTCGCTTGTGCCAGAGCGCCTTCGGCACAAGCGGCCCATCCCGTAAAAAATAGGTGGGCTGTTTATTGTGACTCATTAATTGAACATGGCGTGCGTACTTCCTGCTTCTTCCTATCCATGCTTGTATATCCCTTCATTGATTTGTGGGGTTTAACGTCCCAAAACCACCATTTGATTATGAGAGACGCCGTAGTGGAGGGCTCCGGAAATTTTGACCACCTGGGGTTCTTTAACGTGCACCCAAATCTGAGTACACGGGCCTACAACATTTCCGCCTCCATCGGAAATGCAGCCGCCGCAGCCGGGAATCGAACCCGCGACCTGCGGGTCAGCAGCCGAGTACCATAGCCACTAGACCACCGCGGCGGGGCGCTTGTATATCCCTTCAGTCACGGCGTACACAATTGTGTGCGCGAACTTCGAAGGCGCGTCACGCACTGCATGTTTCTTCAAAATGCCTCACTGCCGGTGTTCACATTCCTGCAGGCTTCCCAAGTGGATAAATATTAATCACATAATTTTATTTTGTTGCATATTGCTTCAGATTATGACTTTCCTGGAGACACTACCATGTCCGACTCGACGTGCCGCCTTCCAGGCCTAACGTAAAAAGTTTTTTTTTTTCTGCGCTGGCAATAAATAGAACAAATAAAAAAATCTGCATGCATTTCGGTTCAAATATTTGACTCTTTGTATGCAAATACTGAACCTGACTGGTGGCAGGATAGTAAAATAAATAGTTGCACGCTAATTAACTTTCAATACTGAAACTTATCCAAAACGACACATTCCTTCATTTTCTTTCTTGGAATGCAATGCTGAGTGCCTTGGAATAATGCGACGCGAATTTCACGCGTTTTTGACAGTTTATCCCAATTCGTGACTGAAGGAGATTAATGATCTACAGCGACACTTATCTTGTTCTTAGTATTCTTAGTTCTCAGTTTTCATGAAAATCTTCGGTCATCAATTCTGTTCCTCCAATCATGTTGTGGAAATGCAGTGGTACATTATTTCAACCAGTGCCGGTATAAAATAAGAAAAGATACTAAGTCGGATTAGCATCATCGCTCTTATTGATCAATATTATTGGGTCATCTTGATTGAGTTAAAATTATGGGGGGTTTAACCTCCCAAAATCACCATTTAATTATGAGAGACGCCATAGTGGTGGCTCCGAATATTTACACTATCTGTGGTTCTTTAACGTGTACCCAAATCTGAACACATGGGCCTACATCAGTTTCGCCTCCATCGAAAATGCAGCTGCCACAGCCGGGATTCAATCCTGCGACCTGCGGGTCAGCAGCTGAGTACCTTAGCCAATATGTACTATCGTGGCGGAGCTAACGGGTCATCTTGGTTACATTTTTCACGTGTTGTGTGTAACATTTCTTTCTTCAAACAATGTCTTTGTGATTTGAGTGCATGGCAAATAATAATAATAATAATAATAATAATAATAATAATAATAATAATAATAATAATAATAATAATAATAATAATAATAATAATAATAATAATAATAATAATAATAATAATAATAATAATAATATAATAATAATAATAATAATAATAATAATAATAATAATACCCAACAAGTGGTAGCAGTTACACACAAAGTGTTTAGAACAGGCTCTGAAAGACCGCTCTTTGAGCTTTCGCTGAGAGTGTGCAGTGCGTTCCACGCAGGCCTATAGCGTTCTTGCTTTCTGCTGATGCATGTTCATCACGACCATTTTTTTTTTCGAATTAATAACCATCTGCCAGTCTCAACACCACTGGGCTACGATGTTTAAAGGATTGTTAAGGGCAACTTGATCGCCAATATCTGATTCCAGTGTGAATCACGCAGTCATCTGTAAACAATATAATTTTAATGTTTACTGTTTCAACAATGTTGAATAAAAGAAACAAGACTGGGGCGAGAAAGAGCTTTAACGGTGTTTCAATTATGCCCGTGATAGTGCACAAATTGATTGATTGATATGTGGGGTTTAACGTCCCAAAACCACTCTATGATTATGAGAGACGCCGTAGTGGAGGGCTCCGGAAATTTAGACCACCTGGGGTTCTTTAACGTGCACCCAAATCTGAGCACACGGGCCTACCACATTTCCGCCTCCATCGGAAATGCAGCCGCCGCAGCCGAGTGCACAAATTGGTAACCATAAGAACTAATTCATTCAACTATTGGACCATTGCCTAGTTTTCTATGAGTTTTGTGATCACTTTTGAGTGAAACACGTGGCCGAAGGCCTTTGAGAAGTCTGAGATGATTACGCAAATTTCATATTGGTCTAGTAGATAGCTCACTTTTGAGCCCATGTTGAGAAACATAGATGAGGTAGTTTTCTCCTTCATAATACCTAAATTTAAGAAATGTGCTCGGGCATTTCACAAATAGCTCTCGTTAAAAAAATAGCCCGATATTTGAATGGGACAGACGTATCACCCCAGATCTGTGTACACGTACAACTTTCAAGATTTTTCAGTCCACCGGGAAACAGAAATCACCAATTGACATTGTAAATATAGAGTGAAGGTACCTGCTATTGCGTTCAGCCTGAGGATACTAAGAAAAGTATTTTATAACTGTAAAGCGATGAGTCATAATCCTGGGGATTCCCTCTGTTACGTACGGACACTCCGGTAATGGGAATATTCGTTCTGTGTGCTATTCTGCTGGGTGAACATGTTAATGCATGAAAAAGTAAATCAAATTCTCATTATGTTGTCCACAAAACGACTTGTTATCGACCAAGATGTGGGACTTGCAAGCGGACTCAATGCAACGTATAGATAAATGCAACAAAAGAGATAATCTGCATAATATAAAATCTACTTTCCTCTTCACCAGATCAAACATTGCATTAATGCTAGAATGTTAACAATATAAAAGAAGAGAAAGTCAACCAACGTCGCTTCCCCAACATTGATTAAGCATTAAAGCTGATGGCCTTCTCTTTATCAGGCTTTTCTAGGTTTTGCAGGTTCTTCAGGTTGGTAATTGTTTCACTGCACCTTGTTAGACACTATTTGTTAGGCTTTGATGTGGTACTCTAGCCACCACCTTTTATAACAACAAAGTATCCCGTGACAGAGATGCAAATAAGTTAACGCGCAGACCACTTGGGCTGGCTGTTGACTTCTTCCTCTCTCAGTGGATGTTGTGTTTTGTGGGAATCGCCCAATTTCAGTGGCACATACGCGCTTATTATTATGTGAGTTCCAATAGGCTGCAACATACCTTTTGTTAGGCTAACTGTTGCCTTCAGTTTTAGTGGACCAGTTGCTAATAGAAGGCACACACCTGTTTATGACGTCAACCAGCATTACCATGGATTCCGTGCTTGAAAGTCTCTAATAAGAACAGCTTCACTCTTAAAACTGGTGAAAAAAAACAGCCTTTTAACATAGGATTAACCCCTATCACAAGGACACGATGAAAAGATTGACTCAGCAAAATTTTAATACAGTAGGTTTCAACTACGGCGAGTTACAACTGTACAAACGTGAAACTCCTAGTCTTTGAAAGATATAAAATATTGTTTTACCACATTTAGAAAATAATACAGTCCAGCTAATAGGAACAAACATTTTAAAGGGTGGTTTTCAACTGATCCACAGGGTAGCTACATGAAGAAAACAAGGTGGATATAATCCTTTCATCTAAAAAAAAACTTTCTAAACTTTTATCACCAACGTGAATTTATCAGTTTTAGAAGGTTCTCACTTTTTAAAACCGCGATTTAGCAAAGTATTTGCTCCCCCAATATC
This sequence comes from Rhipicephalus annulatus, assembly GCA_013436015.1. Lineage (NCBI taxonomy): Eukaryota > Metazoa > Arthropoda > Arachnida > Ixodida > Ixodidae > Rhipicephalus > Rhipicephalus annulatus. The sequence goes on along the minus strand of WOVY01009828.1, from coordinate 30,449 downwards.
CTTTCAAAGCATCCATTTTTTTCTTTCTAGTGATGTGGATGTGCTTCCTCTTTTGTTTTACTCACCCAATTCGGCACACCAGCTTATATCAACATAAGCCTTTTCTTCTTCTTTCTCTCAGCTCGCGGCCCCATTTTCGTTCTTGCCCTCTCCTGCTTTTCTGTTTTGGCTGGGCTCTCATTTTCTCTTGACTGTTATTTTCTCTTATACTGTTATAAGCTTTCCTTGGCATAATTGTCAGTTAGTCCTCGTGAATGTTATCGTAAACTTAGGCCTTTATAGATTTGGTGTTTTATTTTATACAAAAAACTACCTCAAAAATGTTTCGCCATTTGAATAACAATGACTAAAATGGGGTGCTAAACCATGCTTCAAGTTAGGGCTGCAGAAGTGGCGTTTTTTTTTTTCTTTTCCTGAACCTCTCTCACTCTCTAACACACACTAAACTGGTGTAATTTAAACACGAAACAGGTTTCATCGGCTATTTCATTGCGGAAAAAACTGTCCATCTACATATCATCTTGCCACGTAGAACCACGGTTCGGCAAACTCATCCATAAATTCACTCGCTCGGACTCGTGCAGACTCAGACCGGGACGTGAGTAGCTCAGCCTGATCGAGTGAGTCAGAGTGAGTAATATTCTGTTGAGTCTGTGTCCGGGTGCATCCGGTGGAGAAAAAGGTTTGTGAGTTTGATCCTGAGTGAGCCCTAAACACAATGATAGTTATAGCGCGAGACAGAACGACGACACATAGACAAGAAAGACACAAAGAACAAGAGCTTGGCGTTCGCGTCCTATGTGTTCTTCTTGTCTCTGTGTCGTCGTTTTGTCTCGCGCTATAACTATTGTCATGTCATACCAACTAGCCCAAGCTGCCCCACTCATAAGCACAAAATACGTTTTTTGAGTTAGCCTGGGACAGCTCCACATTTTTGGTTGACTTATGTATAAGACTGAAAATGTCATTTAGAAATAATAAAAAAAAAGGTTTTCATAATGGTGCTGAGTTTCAACTCCGGCTGCCGTGCTCCGAAGTTGAGTAGCTTTACCACAGGGTGACACTTTTTTTTAATGTCAGCTACACAGCCATGCTCGCAGAATGTGAATGTAGTGGAACCATGTGAGTGAGTTGCACCCGTGGTACAAAAGAAATGAAAAACGAGGAGGAAGAAGAATAAACTTTCGCGTTACACTTTTTTTTCAGTTCATCTGGTTAGCATACACTACTTACAGCTGCCATTTTAATCAATTTCGACGAATCAAACATTTTTAAGCGAATATTAGAACGCACCATCTTCGTGCTGTACATACGAGCACGTTGACTTGGCACGTACATGAAAATAAAGTAAAGCACGCACACCTTATGGGATACCAGCCATTTGCGACGCAGCACGCCGAATGTAGCGTGTCTCCTGCCAGCTTCAAAGTCTCATCTGTATTCAACTGCAAACTCTCGCCTGGGATTTCAGTAAGAACGAAAGAAAAGAAGCGGGCCTCCCGGATAGAGTAAATGGCTGCGACAGTCACCGTCACAGTACAATGTGGAGATGCTTTTACGCTGTTCACTGTGACAGATTTTACATTCATCAGTAACGCAAACAGAAGCGACGTGCATGCTTGCATTTGTGTATGCAGCTTTTTGTTTCACCGGCTGATATGGAGTAAGAGAGAAACGTATATCCGGTAATGCCCACGCAAATGATAGAACAGTCAGACATAAAGGTCAATGCTTTAGAGAAAATCGTCCAACAAAAAAGCTTCCTTCTCGAATGCACGAATTTTCGCGCAGTATAATGTCCCAGGACGTGGTGTGTAAACCCTTGCAGGAGCAAAAAACAGAAAAAATAAAAACGAATTGAGGAAAAGAACGCCCGTTGTGACAAACCGAGAACACACCTCGTGAACGATGAAAACATTGCGTAGCAAAGAACCAAGGGCGTCGAACAAAATCGGCAGCAGGACTAAGAAGTGCCGCTGCGGCATGAACGCACAGACACCCTTGGCCTCCCTCGGTGCGCTTCCGAGCAGAGACAGAAGAGGGTCGAAAGGGAAAAGAGGGAATATACCGGCGGCGGGTCCGCGTGCTCTGCTTTGCTCGCGGACGTCATCGGCGCCGGAGACACCGATTGGTCAGTGGTGCGGCACGCGCATGCGTGGCACTCGCGGGAAGAGTGGCGCGCAAAGGCCGACCGCCCTCCGACCGTAGGAGCGCTCGCGCGGGAGAAAGGGGCACCGAGACGTAGGGAGCGCCATCACTCTCTCGCCCCGTGTGTAGGCGCGAGCCAGAATGAAATAGCCGCGCTGCCGCAACAGACCACACGCCGCATGTGTCGCTCCGCGAGCAGCAGCAGTGAGTAGTGTGTGTGCCGCCGTCGACCCTCCTACAATTCGAGGAGCGCGGGACTACCCACCCCCCCGCCACCACCACCATGCTCGTTGCACCGGTACTGCTGTTCGGCTACCCTCTGCTGCTTCGGTGCGCTGCGGCTGAGCGCACTGCCTAGAAGTAGCCGCTGCGCTTATTTCTGGACCGTTTCTTTCTTTTTCTTCGAAAGTACCCGGCACACCGATCTGTCTCACCTTCGGCCGTCCCGTAGGGTGATCGCCCCAACACAACAGGTGCTGAAGCACATAAACAGTCACCGGCAACCGCACAGAAGCAAGTAGAAAGAAGTTTTTGACAGACGTTCCTCTCTTCAGCGCCGAGTAATCTGCATCGGACTTATTGTTAAACCGCACTCCTGTCGTCTATAAACCACTTGTCGCGGCTGGAATTTTCGCGTGTTCTGTGGTAGTGAGCTGTCGTTTGCTGAACGGATACTCTCGCCATGCGTCTCTGCTTGATGCTCCTGGGTGCCCTGTTGTGGCTGTGCAGTGGTTGCGAGGCGGCCCGCATCATGGGCCCATCATCGTCGGCCATGCGCCAGGCTTTGTGGTGGAGGAGGCCTGGCCTGCTAGAGCGCCGAGAGTCCAGAGGGGGACCTTCGTCGAGCCCAGCCTTGGCCAAGAGCTCCTCATCCCCCACAGGCTCGTCTAAGGCCGGAAACCTCGAAGCACCGGGCGAGGTGGCACACACAAGCGACACGGGATCGTCCAAGGCGCAACAGTCGGTCAGGTCCCCGCGAGGAGCCAGGCAGTACGACGTTCCGCAGATCGGTGAGTCACCCCACCATGCAGAGTCCTGTCACTCTCGCCGTCACAACAGGTGGATTTCGGTGAAAGTGGCTGTGTTGAAACATTGATGTACCTCAGGGTCCCAAATAGTGCTGCAGCGCTTGAAGACGGTGTCGCTCGGTAGTCATGTGTACAGCATTGGGACGCCAAAGAAAGTCTATCACGAGTGAGTGTCTTCACCGAATGGGAAGGCCATATACCACGAAGCTAATACCACGAAGCGTCCCCTCAGTATCCTAGCAATATACTAGTGAACATCTCACTTTCCTTGCCGATGGACTAACTTTCAGTCATTGCTATTACGCGTACAAAAAAAATGAGGGGATGAGGGGCGTTCTAGCCAATGTTGATTCAACTTAAAAGTCTGCTGTGAGAGGCATAATGTGTATGTGTATCATGTGTTTCCCCCCATCAATACTAATATTGTCTACTAATTGCCTGAGAAAGTGCCAAAATATTTAAGCATGGATAGAAATAACTGCTTTGCAGATGTTAGCACAAACTCTCATATAATGAAGAACACGCACCAGCTAATTTTTTTTTCGTAAATGTTAAGGCTGATGTGGAACTATGTTCAATTGTACTAAAATAGGTAACCAATTTATGACTTGAGTTGTTATAAAAACAGCAGCAGCCACCTATATGCTCTGCGGTCGGCCTTAGTCAAGTGTACCGTCAGTGATGCGCCTGTTTTTTTTTAACGACGCTTTTATTTTGTAATGGCAAGTTTGTCGGAACATACTTATGCTAAGCAAATGGAGATAGTACTTTGAAATGTTAGTGTGAAGCGGGAAAGACCCTGCGTAATGCGTGCGCAGTTATTCGTGGCAACAAGTTGCCGTCCAGGACGAAGCATTATTGGTGTCTGATATAGCGTCTGTCTTCGTTTTAAGCCGAAGCTCCGCTATGCTGAAAAAAAAAATCAGATTCATTTCCTTTCTTTCTGATTTCAAACAACGCAGTGGTAAAAGTACCTTCTTTTTTAAAGATAAGCGCGGAATTTTCAGTCCAGCTTTTGCATAGTGATAAGCAATTCTTAAATTTGAAAAATTGTAAAAAAGCATGTAAGTCACATCCGTCTTCTGGAAAGACACCCGATTACGTCGTCATTTAGATCCGTCAGTCAAAAACACGCCATTTCTTTCGCGGATTGCATAAACTATGCCATACAATGGTATTTCGCTTTGCCCCTGCTTTTCTTGGCAAGAATATACTAGTGAACTTCAACAAAAAAACTGTGGTAATACTTGGTGGTAATACTAAACTTTAGTAATACTTGGTAGTGCTTCAAGGTTCTTTCTTATACTGACACATGTTTTCTTTTCACTTTTAGCTTTCCTCATGATCATAAGAGATTGGTCCGGTAGACACGAACACCACGTTTCTTACGGTAGGATATGTGGAACCGTTCGTCACTTTCGTTTCACTGCAATCATTGTCTTTCTTTTTTTGTTTCTTTGTTTCTTTACTTATGTTTGTTAAAGTTCATTGTGGTTTCTAATAAAGAAAATTGATCTGCGGCAACGTCCACATGACCTGCTTACTGTCAAGCTAAGTTTGTCAAAACAGTTTTGTCCATGCAAGATAGCTTCCAGGTTTGACTAATGAGATGAGGAACCATGTCTAAAAGAAGCGCACCTTGACATAAGCCCAATACGGTGTTCTCATAAGCATGTGCAGCATTCTCAAACATTTTCATTCGTGAGTGTTCAATGCTAATGACACGCACGTTACGCTAGAGGTATTCTCAGCATCGCGACTGACAAAATGATTCTCTTACGAATGAACGGGAACATACGTAGCGAGTATAAAAAAAGTTCTTCAAATGCATCCACTCATTTTGTAGTACGACCTGATATTTGTCGACAACCACGCTACGCTAGGTTTGCCAAATACAAGTACCAAGAGGAACCGATGCGAGGCGTTGGAGAAGAAAACTTTGTAATAATAGAGATTCGAGAAACGTCGCGCACAACATTTGGTTATCTTTAGTGTTCTACTAGAGCTTAAGCATTGTGTGACATGTTACGATATACACAATTCTTGCATTTGGTTTCATTACTTAATGTTGTTTTATAATAACGGATGAAAAAAAATTGCCAGAAATAGTCAACACTTACCGACATTGACTATTGACCAGCTTTAACAATGATTAAGCCATCAACATTATTCAGTGACCAACGGCGTCTGCAGTCTGCAACGGAATACAATAGAGCACTCGTATTCTGCGAACGAATACGGCAAGCCAGGTCTTCAGCATAAATTAGCCTAAAAAATGTGCCATGCATATTCGTGTATGACACGCGCTCAAACCCTTGAACAGATATCACGGCAACACAAATTGATGTCGGACGCCACACGAAATCAGGCTGCTGTAACTGTCAGCAAATGTACCACACTAAATTTCAGTGAGCCGACAAAGCATGCTCGGGATACAAGCTTGACATTTCGGCTACGACCACGCAAATATTAGGGGCAGTGGGCGAGCATGATCTGGTTAAGAACCTCATTTTAGCCACGCTGCTGCTGGCCATTGGCGTGAGTTCGTATAGGGTTCTTCATTCTATTTTTCCTTACCCTGCCCTGCTACCATTATATATATATATATATATATATATATATATATATATATATATATATATATATATATATATATATATATATATATATATATATCTCTGTTATGTCCACACATGTAAGAAAAATGAACTGGCCGAAAGTGTTCGACAGCACAATAGGCTGTATAATTCACCGGCTATAATATCCGCCCACCACAGACCGCCATCATTTGTTATGGCGTGTGTGACGTCATGTGATGCATGGAGTGGAGCCGTCGTCTTCTAACGGACTTTCCGCTGCTGCAAAGCGTTATGTTTCGCTGCCAAGCTGGACAAGACACAAATCTTTGGATTCGACACGCAGCTGACCACGAAACGAAATAGTTAAGAAGAATGCAGATGTCTGCCCAACAAGCACCTCGTTACGTCGCGGCTCGAGAGTGCACCCGACTCTCTGAGTGCTTTCGCGTTTATAAAAATATTCACCCATAAGTAGGTGCTCAACCAAATGCCCTGAAATTTCCCCAAGTTGTTTGTGAACCCACAAGGATGAACCTACAAACAAAGGCTATGACAGTAAATCGTTTGTCTTCACTTCATTATTGTGAGTGTAGATTTTCGTAAAAAAAGAGGGGGTGTTAAAGGTGCCAGTCAAATTGTTTTTCTACCATACAACTTGATGTTGGACGTTCGTATAGACTATTGTCTATAAGACACCTGGGCGCCACCATCTTGGGCTGTTAAGCTGATGTTTTCTTGTTTTTTCAGTATTTTTAGTTTTTTTTTTCATTTAAAGAGTCTTTGCAGGCCTTGTTGTAGGCATTGGGTAAGGGGGCATCACAACAATAGATGATCGCACATAGTGAATGCATATCGCACAGAACGAAGGTACCGCGTACATCGCCGCGCAAATTAATCAAGCCAAGAAACATAATATGCACCAACCCATGAATCTTCATGCGCTGCGTTTACCGTAATACTGTATGTTTAGCTGTTAAAGATACAGAACACAACGGTTAACAGCCAGATGGGGCGAAACTCGAACCCATCTGTGAAATAGTCTATAGTCTTGTGGCATGAGCGACAAAAATACAATAAAATAGAATCAATTGTGAAGTGTTTTTGTAGGGAACACCATGTGTGGCACCATTACCAGTCATCGTTGTTTGAATCACTCTTTTTTACAGATATTGCTGAAAAGAAAAAAAAAAGCTTTACGTGAGTCGCATTTTCGTACATAAGCAGAAATGAAATGACGCTCCTCCTTACATTTTCTGTGAATTGGTGCATATACCAATTGAAGTTTTAGTATCGAATATTGTTAAGAGTCACACATTATAGCAGTAAGGAACCGCATCCAGCATTTTACTTCGAATCAGAAAACAAACATTTATTGCACTTGCCCGAATATGGTTCGAGTACCTACCTCCGATACACTATTAAAAAAAAAACACCATCTGCTTCGTACGGCTCTGCTTTATGGTGGTGGTCATTTCAACTATATTATGTGCGAAGTTGTAAATACATCATTGGTATTTAGCACGTATAGCAATGTGGTGTTCAGGTCGAACAAATGAACAAACCTTTGCTTTTATGATTACACAAGTTGGACCATTGTACATAACGAAAATCTCTGGGAAAACGTCGAAGTTGTATTTGAGAAAACAGTAAACAAGCGCAACAAAAAGCAGTCAATAAAAATCGAGTGAGGTAAGACACAAAACAATTAAAATCTATACAATGTAAGCAATTCAATCTAGCAATAGTGGTACATTAAACTCCGAATTATTCACAGACGCCAATATTTCTAGTTACCAATCTAGTCTACAGAGGTCAAATAAATATAGCAGTTCTCCACAATCCCTAAATTTTGTAAAGAAAATTAGAGGTTATTTCTTTACGGACAAGCCAGCAGAAGCGTGTCTATGCAATGGAAGGAGTTTGTCGGTGGCATTGCTGCTAGCTCGTGCCTTTTGTGCAATTTTATTTTGAACAATATCTGTTGTCAACAGTCCTTTTGAATACTTGAGCATTAAGTACTGAGTCGACACAAATTTATCTATCGACTTTGGGTCAGTTGACGCTGTTGTCAAATATATTCATTGTTGCCAAGCATTGGATTAATAACCTTATATGCTTCGACTTATATTCAGTTCTGGTTATTTTCACTATGAAAGGTCAATACATTAGAGATTGTTTTGTTTGAATGGTTATACTTTCTTAAGAAATATGCAGAAAATTGAACCAACTCGCCGCCATTAAACGTAATTACTATAAGATAAAATGAGGGTCTCACTGTCATGAAAAACATCGCTGACTGTTACGGTACAAAATAATTCAAATTTTGAGCGCTCTTTCGTAAAGGAGCAAAGCCAGCAGCGTTGAAGTTCTGGCTTTCCACAAGCTATCTACTACTCCAAAAATTATAATTTTTACTAAACGGGACGGCACCCACTGCACCCTTATTTGCGTCTCTGTGGATAAGCAAAGTACTGTCTGCACATTTATAAGGTATTATGTGCACTTTTTTGATGCTGCATGTGACTGAGCGTGATAAAGAATTATGGATGAGCACTTTGCATGGAGTGTTAGGCATAATAAACCACACCCGTAGCGCAATTACAATTCTGTTATGACTGGTTGTTACTTCACTCTTCTGACCCACTATGCTACATTGCTTGACGCGATTCCTTGCCTGACATGACAATGAGTTTCAAGGCTCAGCGTTCTTTTTGCTGGAATGCTTCATTGCCACGCAGAGGGCCCGAGTCCAAATGGCATTCGCTCTTGGCTATTTCTTTCCGTGTCTATCGGTTACGCCGCTGACGGCGATGGCGATGCCACTCAACGCAAGAATGGCTTTGTTTCACAACACACAGATAGCGTTTCAGCTTCAAAGAACTGTGGGTCAAGTCACACCAGTAATGAGATGAATGACCGATAAAATATTTTTTGGCCTGGTATCCTATTCATATCAAGTCCAAGCTGCGTATAAGGTGGTCCAACACAAGAGCTTTTTTTTATATTTGCATTGCTCTAAAAACATAAAAGCACGCGACCTGGTGTACGATCATCAAAGAGCCGCCTAATTCGGGCTCCTTTCGTGAACAAAGGCAAGTGAATTTTCCGCAGCATGGGCGGAGATACGTAAAGCGCGGCTGTGGTGGTGAGCACAAAGCAAAAGAGTCTCCCAGAGACCACCGCTAAAGTCCCTTGAGCCTGCCAGCAATTGCGGGCCGATTTTCGCGAGACGATGGCGTGCTACTGAGAGAATCGTTTTTTGCTGTTTTCATGCATAATAACATGGAGGAATATCCACCTCCAGTGCTTTTTATTCGAGAAAGCTGCACTCTATAAGGTTTCTTGCTTCCTTAATAAATACAGCTTCTTATTTGCTGGCCTTCTGTGGAGGCTATGGAGCTTTTAAAATTAGCAAGTGGATTGGTGACTTTACACTGGCAGTCAGGTGGCTGAAATTTATTATTTGATTTAGGTAAATAAAAAAAGTGTTAGCCAATCTTGCACGAGGTCACGCAAGGTTGGGTCACGGTAGAGCTGGCGGGCACCTGGCTGGCCCTGTCTTAGCTACACTTTCACCACCTCACCACTCTTTCCCATCCCTGTACTATACATTGCTGTGGCTACTGTATTTTTCTTTTTATCTTCGTTTATTTCTATTCCTTCATTTCTCTCTATATATGTTTATTTCCCTTCATCACTCTTTCTAGCTTTTCTTTTTTCTATCTTTCTTTCTTTCTGTCTTTCTCCTCTTTCTGGCCATTTCTCACTTCTCTTTTTACGTTATAATTTACCATCTTTCCTCACCCCGTTCTCTTTCCCACCCCCTTGCTGTGATAGGTCATACAAAGCTGTGTCATGGTCTGCGAGCGTACCGGAAGGCTAGTGGTTATGACGCTCGCCTTCAGATCCCGCCTTCGCTGATTCGAACACCACCTCCTCGACAATTTCTTTACACCAGATATTTCTGTCTTCCTATTTTTTACCATCTCCTCCTATTCCTTTCTCTCTATGTGTTTCTTCTTTTCTTAACTTGTTTTCCGGCCCATCAGAGTTATATTGCATCCCACGCCGGAGTTATCAGCACACTGAATTCTGCAAGTGAATCAAAAGAAGAGAAAAAGGAATAAGATGATGCAAAGGGCATGCGCCGGTTCATGACTACTTATGATAATTTTCTAGGTATCAAGCATGGCGAACCTCGGGCATAGCAGTTTTTGCGTAAATTTTCTGTGAACATTTTCTTGTGCGTTATTTATTGCTATTTAAACAACTTGTTTTTTTTCAAATCTCTCATACACCTGCTTCAAGCAAGACAGGGAAAAATCATACAGGGTGCATTCTGTCAGCTATAGCGATATTATCCAGCGATGATGTTATCGGATAACCATCGCCACGGTTCGATGTCAGTTCTTAATGCACAGTAAAGAAAAAAAATAAACACAAAAGTACGCCGTGTGAATGAACGTACCAGAAGGAGGAAAAAAAAAACATGCGAGTGAAACCTAGTGCCTAAGAGCAGGGAGGCGTCAATATGCCTATAGTGCTCATCAAACGCTCATTAGCTCGTTCAGGGCAGAACAATCGTAGATAAGTAGTCTTGGCTGACATTTCAAGAGCTATCTTTTTGATGTGTAGCTTTATTATTGCGTTCCACTCACAAAATTGTCGAGGATGCAAGATAAACCTTCATTTGTACTAGTTTTATTTAAACTGTTGTTGCTAGCTGAAATAAAGGAGTGATACGTAATCAAGAAGGTCTCGCTTTCATTGCTCCGTTGCCCAAATCGGCTTCAATGAACTCCTACTGTTCGAGCATGAAATAGCCTGGTTCAACCAACCTACTTCAACCAACATACTCAGTTTGTTTGTAAAATATACTGTTTGGTACTAAGTAAGCAACATAGTTTTCCTCTCGGGAACGTTCATAGATAACTCGAAAGGGGGAAGAAAATTCGCTGGGCAGGTGAGATTGAGAAGTTTTCGGGCATAGAGTGGTCGCTAGCAAGCACAAGACAGGGTTGATTGGCGAAATATGGTATTTGCCCTCCAGTGACTGTAGTTAAGGCTGATGCTGCAGCATGATGTACAGTACCCACAGACTGAAGCTAGAAATCGAATTCTTTATTTAATCACTAGTGTGCCCAGTTTCTCAAGATAACCACATCGTGTACGCGACGAATCTGATCTCCCAAGATAATGTGCGCATTTATCTATGCGTTCAGGTTGAAATTTCGTCAATACGGTTAAAACTAAGATGGCGGAAAGCATTGTATGCGTGTTACTTAGCTTTAAATTGCCGTGTTTCAAACCGCGAGTACTGTGCATAGGTATAGACACGAACAAGGCAAAAGTTCAAAGGAAATTAAAGCTTGAAAAGAATATTATTCTTGAACACCCGTTGTTGCTGGAGTCAACGTAAAGAAAAGAGCTGAAGTCTTAAGTAAGGCACCACTGAGTTGCTGTCTTCAGGAAGACAGGATTACTCGACGAAACGCTGGATCGAGCAACACCCCACGTTTAGGAACATTTTATAAAAAATACAAACTGTATGTTGCTAATTTTGTTGCCGTTTCCAGATATTTTATGTGATGAAGCATTAATTCACTTGCCCGAAACTTTTCGGGGCCTCAGCGAACCGAATTTGCAGTGAAGTCATTGAAATAAAATTCTAACTCGTCAGTTCCGTTCGTATTTGAAAAATGGATGTCTTCGTGCATAATGTTTAAATATTTTCATGCATATCTCCCCCCCCCCCCTTTTTTTTGATAAGAAATGTTTTTGTTCGGTAGGAATAGCAAAAGCAAGTTACGCTTTGCAATTATTCCCTCACGCCAATAATTAGCAGCTTGATAACTGTAATTCCTAAAGTATTTATCGCAACTTTTTCATAGAGCACGCTAAGTCAGGCCATGATAGAAAAACTATTTTAGCAGGAAGAAAACTCGCGCAAAACAAGCATTCAAATACACATGCTCAATGATCAGCCGCAAGCTCTTTTTTTTTCGATGCAGATAAGGCGAGCAGCTACACGTGGCGGCTGCAACAGGCAAGTCCTCCGTAATTTCTGACGGGCCTTCATCGCTACATCGCGTTTGGGGTATATATTATGAGAAGCGAGTCATAACGCTTAACTTCATAAGTTATTCATCGAAAAATAAATCAGAGACTGACGAGAAAACGGGATCGAGAATGGCCGCCGAAAAACTAGACGAGGGGGGGGGGGGGGAGGGTGTTTCCAAAAAGCACTCACCTCAATAACGATGCTTGCTCTTATCTCAGAATAGCTTCCCTTTTTTTCGACTTCCATTTTTTTCTTTTTAAGGGTCACGGTGGGCACCCAGAAAGGAAACAAACCCGAGTCCCAAGTCATTAGGACGACAAATTATCGATCTCCGGCAACAGAACAGGACAGCACCCCTCCTGCAAACCTCGCTTCCTTTATTTCATTTCTCTCCTCCACTGTTTTTTTTTTCTTACCCGTTTTCTTTGTCGTCGCTTAATGTCGGCCGCTGCTGCTCTGAATAAACAAGGGGTGAACAGTTGACCATGGTTTAGCCGAGAGAAGCAAAACTGGAAAAAAAGAAAAATTAGGACAGCTTCACACTACCGGTGCTAAATACGAAGGAAGTGCGGAGCTGAATGGTCAGCCCTGTTTTCCTTTCTCTTTCTTTCTTTCTTTCTTTCTTTCTTTCTTTCTTTCTTTCTTTCTTTCTTTCTTTCTTTGTTTCTTTCTTTCTTTCTTTCTTCTTTTCAGGTTTTTCTTCACTATTTTGCACGTGCTTATTTCTATTTCCTTCTTTTTCTATTTCTCTTCCTTGATCGCTCCTTGCATCTTTCTCTTTTTTTCTCTTCTCTCTCTCTTTCTCTTTCTCTATTTCTAGCTTACTCTTTCTTTCTCCCACTTCCCTCATTTCGCTCTAATTCTTTATTGCTCTATCTTTTTTCTATCACTTTCTTGCATCCGTTTTTATTGTCTCTACCTTTCCTTGTCTCCCTTGTTTTTTTTTTGTCTGCTCTTTTTGCTATCTATTCATCCGTTTCTCTTTATTTATACCGCCTTCTCTTGCTCTTCTTGTGTACTAATTTTCTTGTCTACCAGAGTTATTGCGTCACACGCCAAACCATTCGGTGCACGTGTTCCGGAAGCGAAGCATCAGATGAAGAAAATGACGAAGATAGCACGTGCCGGTTTATCATCATGATAGTTTCCTATGTGCTCTGCGTGAACTATTGGTTGGCCCATCAGCAGCTCCGCTGTTAAACGAAGCTCAAAGCAACTGCCTTGTCATTATCATGGCTAAAACACGTCCTCTTCTGGTAGACAGACGGCACACGTTTGCCAAGCCAGAACGCCGAAGGAGATGTTCACTTGACTAAATATTCTTCACGGCTACAACTTGGCGGAGTCGTCGTGCGATTTTATGGACATGTCTCGAGTATCTGTAGATGCTGTTTTCAGTATCCAGTGCTTCATTAGGCGACAGCTCGGCGCCTTATTTAAGACGCCTTTCTTTTCGCTTCACTACGTAGCATTTTCGAACACACAGCTTGAACTCAACCATATAGGTTGATGCGTAAATAACACTGAAATACTGTATGGTCGTAAATTAACTACTGTCGACAAAAAAAAAAAGCCAGCGCTATATTTACAAACGTTTGTGTCTAGACAATGCGTACGTGTGCCCACGTGTTCAGTAATGCACGACAATCTAATGTATCTGTAGCGTATGATTTAAACACTGAACAATGATGCGAAGAAAATTGTATCGAAATTCGTAATAAAGCCTTTTAAGCGCGCACAAAAAACAGTGCAAGAATGAGACAGACGAGCGCCTAATACAAAACTAACTTATTTTTGAAAGGAAGAAAACATATAAGGACCTGGAAACTAGCTCCACGAATATGAAAGTGATGTGACAGGCAAACGTACAAAGACATGGCTGAATAGACTAAAAGAAAACTGTATTTTCTATCTGTAGAGCCACCGATGGTTTACTAATACATTTGTATGTACACCAATTTATATGAAAGGTTTGCATATAAATACAGTCACTTGGTGATGTTGGCTACAGTCGCTTAGTGATGCAACACAAACCGACACTTCGAAAAATGACCAACGGCGGTAAATGCTAGGGACTAAAGATGAAACCATGATTGAAGTCTTTCATGGCAGGGACGAGCCCGAGGAGTTCCCAAGAGCCGAGGTTGGAGGAGACTTCTCTGATGATGACTAAGGTGAATGAGATGACAAAGGTGGTTTTGTTCAATGAAGACAACTTCTTATAATTAATTGATGCCTCTCTCATTCCTGCTTATGATCATTCTCAGTCAAACAATTTAGGCTGGCTACTGCGCCTAAATAAAACGTCAGAGTAATTGGCTACAACGTCTTAGTACTTGGCTATAATGTGATAGCACCTGGTTTAACTTAGCTACAACATTGTAACACCTAACTAAGGTCACCTAGAATTAATCTAGAAGCAGCCCTCATCACCAAGCGAAGATCTACAATTAACCCATAGAAACAACTACATTAGTCTTCAGACTTGTGCAGTTTTGATGTTTCAAGGCTTGCGTGGATTACTGCTTAGTGGAAGCTTCGCCATTTTTTTTACTAAATGCTCAGTAAAAGTTTGAGTTGCAAACAGTTCTCATCCACATGATTAGAAACCCATGAAGCTTTAATCAAGGTTTCTTTAAGCGCAACTTTGAAATCCCATCTGCTGTTCTCATTACAATGTGTGACTTGTTCTGTTCAGATCCAACGTGAAGTGTCCCCAGCTTTTTTTTGTTCCCTATTTGCTTCATCTTTCCTTTCCATTTTTCGCACCATCTTCAAGCATGCACGGTAGACATGATGAGCCTTCTAAAAGCTGGTTGATAACCGGCTATATTTATTTCACAGATGGCCTTTTTTTATGCGGTGCCTACTACAGACTGAAAAAATTATGGTCCGGACACATCGTCCCGCGATGTGAATACATACAATACTTTCCACAGTTTGTTAGCGTTGACGCGAAGATGAATTTTCGCGAAAATAAAGCTTACGCACAAAATACAGAAGACGTTAATTGTAGCCAGCGTACTAACGACAAAAAGAAATGCCACTTCGGGGTTTGGGTGCATGGGCCGAGTGTCACTAATGTGCGTTTGTTTACGCAATTATGTGACAGGAGTACGTGAGCGTCTTGTCTGTAATCACTTGACGATGCACGACTCAAAGCCAGAATGCTCTGTAATAACTTCTGCTGGGAAATTATTTCCGCGAGAAAATGCCTTGGCCTAGTTTGAGTGGGTGTAGGAGGGGCGGTTCCTTTTTCAACCATTCTCGTTAGTTATTAGTTTCGTGCCGCACCTGCGAGACAGGAAATAAGGAATACGCGTACCATCCACATTGAGTGCTCACACGCCTTTAGATGAGAATTCAGCCAAGAAATATCTTGTCTCTGAAAGGAAAATTGTAGTGTCGTACATGTTTTGTTGCTAGCAATAATATATTAACGAGAAAAGTGGTTCTGACGTGTTTATTTTAACAAACTTTCATGATGTTTGTACGTTAACTGCGTGAACAGTAAATCCAGATTAACTTTGAAAAAAGGGAGTATATGTGACTCATTTCTGGTAGTCCTCACGTGACACGTAAAGGACTCCCTTAAAAGGCACACTGACTCTTTTGTGGGTCACGCGACTCTGTGAAGAGAGTATAATAACCCCCAAGAGAGTTGACGTGCCTCTTTCAACATTAGGAGTCATATACATTGAAAACCAGGTCTTACATGGAAAGATTCACAGGACTGTTTCTTTTCTTGGAAACTAAGTGATCATTAAAGGCTGTCTCACGTCATTTGCAATTTGTGTAAGTACAAATTATAACTGCTAGCAGATTTCTGCTCGTGACAGTATTCTTTAACAGTGCATCTGTCGTAGCTCGCCGTAGTTTTTCGTGGTGTCACCAGGAAACTGCTCAAGTGGGTATGAACCTCAGAAATTGGGCAAACTTCGCTACCATGCATAGCAGTTGCGGTTTTCAAAGAAAAACAACCACGTGAAAAAGAAGGAAGAAAAGAAACAGAAAGATAAATACATAGAGAGCTTAAGGAATAGTAAGAAACAGATACAAAATGAAAGAGACACAAGAAAGAAATGGAAGTTACCGAAAATTAACAGAAACATGAAATGCCACCGAGCATGCAGTCTTCTTTTTCGTTTCGGCAATAGTAGTACGAAGCTGTCATAAGTGTTTACCTAATTATTCCCACAGTATTACGCTGCATCAATCATTACTGTTCTTACACTGGTGTGCTGATTTCTGTACTTTTTATACTTGTTCGCGAATCAAGGTATGACATTCATTATGTCCAAGTTTTTGCGTGTTTTCATGAACTTGCTAGGAAACGTGTTGCTGTCCACGCGATCGAACTTATTTGCAGATTACAGAGAATTTGACGGAGTTTTCAGATCTTCCATGAAGACCAATTAAGCAACGGTGTCTGGCTATTACGCACACTATGATTAGCATCTGCACATAAAAATTCAGCGTTAATGGTAACCATACGTGAATCACCGGACAACGTAGAAAATAGCATTTCTTTTTATCATCGTTGTTTCGGTCGCTAATTTAGGCTCTATTTATGCCATTTCTTTGTTCATGTTGTTATATAATTCACAGTCAGTCATTAGATGTTGGTTGCTGACAATTATAGTTTTGGTGAAGATCAAGTGGCCGCCATCACCCTAGTTTGTTTGGTGAATGACAGAGACACCCTGACCATGCTTCGTTCACAGATAAAGCAGGGAATGTCTCAAAACGAAAATCAGATCGTATGTTCCGTCACATACACACATGCTGACTCAGAGCACGTCATTTGTCACATACGCAACCTTCCAAAAACCCGAACAAATCTCCCTAATAATTTTACATGCGTGATTCAGCCTGCTTCCCTAAATGGTTTGCCCTGTACGACTTCGCTTCTTAACAACAGCTCTAATACGCTTTGTCTCAATCCCGTCTCCGAGGCGTTGACTATTCTCCGTAGGCGAGTATATGAGCACCGTACGGCCAATCCTTCGGTGCGTCACGAAGGAGGTTCGGCGACCATCAGAGCCGCCAAGCAGGATCGCCTGAGCTATGGGCCGATGGCGAGATGCGTCCCCGAAGTGTCGTTCCCATCAGGCTCTTTGTGCAGCCGCCGTAACGACGTGTCTCGGATGCACCAAGGGATTAATAGTGGCAATCGCCATCGCCACGAAGAGCAGGGAGGGGCCACGAACACAAGGATGGCTTTGTGTGTTTCACCCGGAGCACGTGCTGATGAACTTGGTTGCGGTGCGCAGTTATTTGGCCATGCTCTGCTATTTTTCCTCTCTTGGTGGTGGATTGCGCTGCTATGGATAGTGACATGTGTACTGCTAAAAATTCCTTCAGTATAAAACAGTTGCTGCAGCTTTAAAAACAAATCACGAACGAACGAACAGACAAGTCCATTGTGTATCTCGTTTCTACAAGAACAAAGGTGGCGGTACTGTCAATGTGGCTTCTGGGTGTGTCTCAAGACGTTAGCAGAGCGATACAGCTAATGCATATTTTAAAATGTCAATTACGTTTAAAAAAATAGGGTGGTGCAAAAGCTAGATACGTTTACTCCCCGCTGGCATAGTTAATATGAATAGAGCTCTGTGATTTGGAATATTTGGAATACTTCTCCCGGCCAGCCAGAAGTTACTGAGTACACAGCCATCGTTATGTCGACTTCTACGTATGGGGAGCCAGGTGATTAATACTTATCGACACCCCATTTGGACTTTCATCGCCAAAGTTATGAATGCTAGGATAGAAACACCTGTTTGTAATAATTATAAAAACAGATGCTGTATAGTCGAAGCTTCTTAATATGTAAACGATTATGAACCATACATAATTATAAAAATGAGAACACAAAAGATGACATCCATAACACTTTGAACAAGTCGAACTATTCGAAAGTATTCGAATAGTTTGATTCGCTTCTGACTAGTGTTATGGGGCTTCAGAGATCAATATTTGCAGCCATGTAGTAAAAAATCATTGCCATAAATAGTGCTGTGAGAAAGGGGGCCATCATAATGCAAATGCATAATTGTACTTAGTCGTGGAGACGCAAGTCAAACCAGCGACCACTGTGCCAATGACAGAGTGTGGTATAGCAATAAGCACGACACCAAATTTATTTAAATAAAGGACACAATTCAATCATTGATGTAAATCTTTAGATAGTGATAACACCAACACACAAACGCATTGATCCTGCGTATTTGCTCATCACTCGAGGCTTGCGGCTTCCGTGTTTTCGTACCTGAAATCACATACCGCATACGCGTACTTATGATGAAACACAGCTTTGGGCAGCCACTTACATGCGAAAAGCTTAGGCGGGCCACATACAGCAAAGATGGTTTCAATTATGAGTGGCATGAAGAAGTTGAGAGATTTCTTGACATTTTTTCAGATGACAAAGTCCATCTCTTCATAAGAACAAAATTTGTACAGTTGCTGCTCTATTCAGCTGCATAAGTAATGACAATCGATTGCCTGCCGATGTCATCATTCTGCACGACTCGATACAAAACGTGACCGCAAGGTCATTCTGTGACTACACGATTGAAGTAGGTGCCGGCTTTCGAGAGAAGACTGCATAAATTACGAGTCGGCTCGATTTGGAACAGCCTTTATAAACAGGGTCTATTGTTCACTGACCTTTCTTATTATTCTCAATGATTGGGCCGTTAGAAGGTTGTGACGTAATCAGTCCTGTGCAGCAGCCAATGTGTTCAGTATAGATCTGTGTAAAATAACCATGAGGTGCCATTCAAAAAATTTTGTTGAAACTTTATGGAAAGGAATAGATTTGCCTAACCCGCCATATCTTCAATATCAAGGGAGGAGCGTGAAAATCTTTTTGCAAAACTAAAGCTTCAAAGTGAATCAAAATTCACTGATATAGTCTCTATCATAAGCAAGAATGAAAGTTGGGCTAGTTGGTGATACATAATGGGCAGAAACAGTGCACAAACTCACGGGACGAAGAGAAGAGACACAAACAAACACAGCGATTGTTTGTGTCTCTTCTCTTCGTCCCGTGAGTTTTTGCGTTGTTTCTGCCCTCTATCATAAGTTTGACGGGGCTGTGCACACCCTCGTAGTGTGTTGTGTGTGTGTGTGTGTGTGTGTGTGTGTGTGTGTGTGTGTGTGTGTGTGTGTGTGTGTGTGCGTGTGCGTGTGTGTGTGTGTGTGTGAGTGTGTGTGTATGTGTGTTCGGGAAAGTATTTGGGGTGTTATTTAGATTGGGATTCTTTATTTTCTTCAATTACACAAAGAAAGGTACAGAAGCTGAAGTTGTAGCAAGACGTGACGAAAGGCCTCTGTACCGGTTTTACAAAAATATAAACAACAAATACATAGGAAATCATTCGCAGCATACAATTTTTTTATGTGGAAGGAAAAAGACAGGCGAAAACACAATTCACAACGCCTAGTCACCGAACTGAAACAGGTTCTTTTGTACGAGAGTAAAAAAATAAGAAAAAATGTATAATGATAACATACCTGCTGAGAAATTCGAATAAAACAATATTTGTGTCCAAAACAAATAAAAATAAAAAAAGCAAATGTAAACCCAAGTACATCTAAATTAATGTGTGAGAGATAATTATACTGAAATAAAAATGCATAATTATACACAAAATAGTGAGAGAAATGCATTTTGATTGGACAACCTGAAACTAAGTGCGTTATTGATGCTATTTTTGCTTGTTCCTTAAAAATGTTTGGACTTTCCAGGAACTTCTTTCCAATCTATGAAGAGGAGACATCGTTTGATATTTTTATTGCTTACCGTAATTAGTAAGTTTTATTGGCATGATCCAGTTTCGTGCTTTAAAGCAGTACGTTGACTCATTTTTGCTATTAGTAAGTAACGGTATTTCACGGTGTACTAATTTTCAAGAGCGCTAGGTATTCAAAATTTCCGGAGGCCTCCAATATAGTTGCGTATGAGCGTTTACGGCGTATCTCGTTATCAGATGGTGATTTTGGGACGTTAACTCCACAAATCAATCAATCAATCACGGTATACTAATTGAAGTAATTTGCAAAAAATATATTTGATCATCCCTTAACATATGCTTTTTAACTAATGGTAGTGTTCCTAAATCATGGGGGTTGCCCGTATATTTTTCAAAGCAGCGTAATAAACGTTTTGTAATACTACTAATGTATTATAGTTAGCTTGTGTTGTCATCTCCCATACTAACGTTTCGTAGCATGACTTCAAGTCAAATAGAGCACAACACCTTCCTTTCATCAGTCTCAAAGCGATGAAAGCGGCCTTTCTGTATGAACATCCCACAAATTTCGCCAATTCCACTTCTAGGCTATCAATATGTATATTCTAGGATAGCTGCTCTTCAAGTATTACACCGAAAAATGTTCGCGTTGTGAGCCTAATAATGTGCTCCCCTTCAATTGTAATGCTCAACACGGAAGTAAGTGTGATGTAAATGTAAAAAAAGTGGACGAGAGTGTAAATTTCCGCGGGCAGGGACCAAGCCTGTGACCTTCGCATAAAGCCTGTTTCACATGCGAGCGATTTTGCTCCAAGAGCGGAGTGGCAGCCGCCGCGCGGGGCCAAAACAGGTTTCTACCGCGGCAACTGGACGCTCTTGTGAAATTCGCCAGTAACGCGTCCGATGCTTTACCAACTGAGACACCACGGTGGCCATCCTCCTGTTCACTTTGCAGGGTATATATGAGTATGAATTTAAACGTGGGAACATCAATTAGCACCACCAGTAACCACGATGGCCAGCGTCGAACTCTTTTTTTGTGCCTTCATTCATTGCGAGGGGCTCCTTAATTCTGGCAGTATTTTTCTTTAGGTAATGTGTGAGGGATTATTGGTCAGCTGCCAGTTCGTAATAAGATTACGTGCTACGTGACGCAAAAAGGCAACACTTATACGGGAGTACTGTACGAGCGCAGAACGACCTGACTGTAGCGCTTTCCAGGGTATGCAGGCGTCAGCGCATTGGCCAGGCATGGCTTGGCTGAATTCACTCACTCACTCGCTCACTCACTCACACACACGCACACACAGTGACACACACACACACGAAAACACAAGCTAACAGGACGAGTACTGAAAATCGCCAAGGTAATGCACGTTTAAAAGTTCAGCATGAAAAATGCTGTGCACATACATCAAGGATTGAGCGAAATTCAGATTTTTTTTTTTTTCGTTGGGAAAACAACACTCCCCACTCGGCGCCCGAGACGCACCATGCGAGGTGGTGTAGCAAAGTGAAAGGAAGTAACGTGCTGCCGCTACGCAAATAGCGGCGATGGACTTGCTGGTCGCTCGGAAAGGAAGTAGAAACGCCGGAGAAGTTCTAATCAGGCAGAAAAAAGACTTATATTTACAGACTGTACAGAATATACACAGTGACGAACATACAAGTTGCAAAAAAGAAATCACTTTGGAAATGAACTGGATGAAGGGCGACCCTACGGGATTCGGCTGAGCCGACGGTGTCTATCACCTTAAGCCCGGTTATGAACACTTGGCCGAACACGGGTGTCACTTCTTATTACCTCGATGCTCCGCTATTACACAACTGTCGGTGAATCGTCGCCTGTTTGTCCTGTGATAAGACAGTGTACTTAGCAAATTAAAAACACATGCTGAGGATTTCACTTTCGTGCACGTGTGAGGCCTCATGCCCCTCGCGCTAAATATCACAACAAAATAAAAAATTAACAAAATCAAACCAAGGTTGTAGTAGCAAGGAAAAGCTCAGCGGGCGCACAACTATCTAAACTTGAAGCTACGAGTTTTAGGATCTGCGGCCATAAGGAAGACATCTCTGGTAACACGTCAACTTCTTGGTGACGTGACAGTAATCTTCCTGTTCCCTGTGCGCTGTAAGTGGAACCGCTTGCTCTCCACAAGCAGTTATCTTCAAGAGTTCCTTTTAATAACTTCTGCCGTGGTAGTTGAACCAGCTTGTAAGGAGTAGCGTGGAAAGAAACGAAGGCATGCCAGTTCGATAGCAATCATCAAATGTGCCGACCAGGCCCCCGCTTTACCGCGATGTGGGCCACGCTTTCACGTGTCTCAAGCCCGTCCATTCCGAGAGCTGCCTGAAGCACGCCGGACAGTGGTGACAAGTCGCCGGTGATTCGAAGGTGTCGCATCGCATGCTGCCTTGCCTGGGCGGCGACGTTCAGGCGCGCGAATAGCAAATGGTCGGGCCGTAAGCCGAACCGATTCGAGGGGTCGCACTGCTGCGCTGGGTCCCGGGAGAGGCCCATCCAGGCGCTGGCCGAAAGTGCATGCCGTGAGGCAATCAGGGGGTCGTCAAGACGACGTTTCCAACCTTACCCCTTTGTCGCCTACGTGGGGGTTCGTTCTTGTGCCCTGTGTAGCGAAGCGCTCGGTAATCTCAGACGCCCTAGCCCTTGGCGGGGTTCGTGCGGGCACCACAGGGTATACGGTCAGGGCCGAACCAGTCATACACTGAGTGAATGCCACCAAATTGATGCTGCGTGCCGGAGAAAATGCCACGTAACGGCTGACATTCCTCCCCAAGCTTGCCGCACAAAATAAATGAAAGAAAGCTAAAACTGCCACGCACCCACTTTTGACAGCGGTCGTATGCAGATCGAATACTAGAAGCTATCATCTATGTCACTCAAATGTCAGACTTCACCACCAACAGAAGACTTCACCACCAACAATGTCAGACATCACCAGCAACAGTTCTTTATTCCAGGCATGTCAGGAGCACTGCACCACAGCGTCACGTCAGCGCAACTAAGATGGCGCCTTCACTCTTTCAGTTTTGCTCAATAGCCAACCGGTGCGCACTAAATGCGACAGTTTGGTAAGTGTCACCTTTTGCGGCTGTTTCGCAATATGGCCCTAGTTCATTCGTTAGCGCGAGAGCTCTTTCGGTTGTCGCTTACATGCACGCTCTCAATATGATTTATTGAAATGATGAAACAGGAGAGGTTGGTGCCATAATAGTGGCACCAGCTGGCACTGAAGCACAGAAAAAAAAAAGATTGGCCCCTTACTTGCATGTTTGACTGCAAATGTCGTCGAAAGACAATAGTTTTGCTGTGGAGAGAGTGAACAAATCATTTATATAATGTTCTACGCGAGAAAGTCGGGGAATTGTATTCTGAAAGCACTGCGTTATAGAGTCTCGATCCGTACAGCGACAGCGAACGAGCACATCGAGGCACGTTAGACACGAGCGCTATCTGGCAGTTATCTTCGAAAACGAAAGAAGGCGTGCGCACCCATGGAGAAAGATGCCCGGCTGTCTCGGACGCGATAAGGTGTACAACGTAAAGCGACGGGCAGGTGCCACCACCGTGTCGTCTTAGCAAAGCATGGGAAACACTTGCCTTTTTGAGCATCGTGTTGCGCTGTCAACGCAGCGTGATAAACGCTACAATCCTTAGAATTATTTGTGTGCCTTTTCTAGTATAAACCCACACTTACAAAGTATTAACGTGTTGTTATGGTGCCTCAGATATTCGCATTAATTCTTTTTTACTTGACAATCACACAAGTATGAACACTGAAACTTGAGCAATATTGGTGGGCGCTGAGGATGGAGTTGGCCGTTTAAGGCATCGCTTGGTGCCATTTGGGGTATTGTTACGGCGGACAACAGTCAAATGTACAGACAGACATAAAGACAAACAGACCGAAATTTTTGCGTCGAAGTACCCCAAGAAAGACTATATATCGTATTTAAAAAGGCAAACAGGTGCGTTGCGGTTTTGCTGGAAAGGCTAGGGTGCACTATAAAACAAATCCGAGAGAAATCGTAAATTCCTGAGTGCATCGTATGCTATATATGCATTGTATGATATTTATACTAGCCGTCGCTCTCATTGCTTTATCATCTCGCTTATATAGGTTTACACGCGGTTTTTCCTAATGGTAATATTGTACTATAATATACTGCGCGATTTGAGTATTTGTTATTAAGATTGCTGGATAACTGATGTCCTAAACAGGTCAGAGCAGGGTGGTGATATTTAACGCTTTAAGACATATCTCGTAGCTTTCATTGTTGATGCGAAGCAACCTTGAACCCTGCATAGGCTCATATGTTCGTTTTTACCTCCATGCTAAGAACAAACACTTGGTTGGTTTTACAAATGCACACGTTGACAGAAAAAAACAGTTGCTTGAAAAATGTCTCATTTTCTGAGAAATGTTACTTAAGCACGTTGTCAAGATCATCTTTTGTTGTATTGATGAACTCTCAAAGTAAAGGAAATTGGGTTATGAAAGAGTCCGCTAAATATATGAAGTTAAATATGCGTAAACCTCGATTAGTACTTAGTATGTTAAGGAATATCTTGTCTCGCTTTTCTATCTCAGCGCACACTCGCGTAAAGGCGTTTCAAAAGGGTCACTCCAGTGTGCCTTAAAAATAGCGCAAGAAAATACAGTGTAAAAAACAGACTTAGGCTTGCTAACAGGGGAAAAAATACTGCACTTCACAAGCCGACCACAGAATCGAGTCAAGTGCGGCTTTATTCAGAATCTGCATAACTAGCTATTCAAGTCAGCTTATAACCCAATGAAATCAGCTTATGAACACGAGGAGTTTTTATTTTGTCATGCTTATCTTCGCATTCAGTATATATACGTCGTTGTTGGCGACTTCCCTGCAGTTTGCGAGCGTTATATAGTAGAAGAGAATGAAATAATCTTGCCCTAATGACCAAGATGAATGTGAGCTGGTAATGACTGGTAATCAGTTTTGCGATAACACATGTTTAGAACGCATCGCCTCTAATTACCTTTATTACGTCCTACGGGCAAGGGCCCTATTCAACAAATGCCGCAAAAATTTATGCGAAAATTCTGCAGTGAATTCTTATTAGCAAAATTACTGCCAATGATAGAAAACGGTTTGAGGGGGTGGTCTATTTATACAGCATTTTATTGTGCCTTGTTGTTGCTTTGTACTCAACGTTACCAACAATTAGGCAGATAGATAAGGGCGACTTTTGGTTTTGTACCCTAATTAAGTGGTTATGAATTCTTTTGCAACCGCATCGGGAGAATTCATCGCTTCATCATATAAAATGCACGACAACCAATTTTAATTATCAGAACTGGGATAGGGTAGATAAAAGGGGGCCAGAAATGAAGAGCACAAGATAATGGTGCTTTTTAATAAATAATTCATCTGTACTCCCTCCCTCGCAACGTTTTTGAGTACTTCAACTTCTTACTTTGATTTTACATGTGTTATTGCTAAGGTATACTGACCTTGAGGTTTATGAAACGGCACGAGCGTTAGTTAGGAATCTCTGTTTAGCGAATACACAGTTGCTTGTACTAGACATGATTGCTGCATACAGGATGTCCTTAAGGGCCAACAAGCCCACTGTCTCATCCTAACTTCTGCAACATAAGCCTAGTTCTCAATGTGAACTTCGGGTGCAACAAAAGTAATCACTACTGCATCTGCAATGTGTCTATACTATCCGATGTGTCTACTGTGTGACGTCAACAAGTCAGAGCCTGAGCGGCGGGCATACTTTGGCACTTCTTTGTTATTGTTATATATTTTCAATCGCAGGGTTTAAGCAGACTGACGTGTTTCCTAGTATCCTAGGTTCAGAATCTGCAGTG
Organism: Rhipicephalus annulatus; assembly: GCA_013436015.1. NCBI lineage: Eukaryota > Metazoa > Arthropoda > Arachnida > Ixodida > Ixodidae > Rhipicephalus > Rhipicephalus annulatus. The sequence goes on along the minus strand of WOVY01009828.1, from coordinate 4,991 downwards.
CAGTCTGAAACTGCAGCAATATAATACATTGTTTGCAGACACTTACGGGAGGCGCAAAAAAAAAGTAGCCTGCATAAAATTTCTCTGCAGGAACAAGAAGCTTTGCGAGCGGCGCTTGCCGTTCATGCATTCGTCTGCACCGCACCAACGGACGGCACGCCGTTCTCACGGCAATCCTTTAATTTGAGCAAACCAGAAGAAACGAGGTACGCTATGGGAGAAAGGCCCGTTCTCCATACATGTTTAAATCAGAGTACTGCTAGAAGCGAACACTTCGAATGTGAGGATGTCACACCGAAAAGAATAGCGGGGCTGCCGATGGCACGCTTTGTGCACGCTAGCCAGATGGTGCCGAGCAAACGAAGAAGGCCAAGCCACGGCGCTCTGGGACATGGATGCACTGTGAGAAAAGATTGCCGAGTGGCACGACAGTGTTGTAGCAGGAGCAAGGCCTCGCCCCGGCTGGAACCAGATTGAGGCCCAGATAAAGGCATCGAGGGATCGCGCCGCTTTAGAAGAAACGAGCGAGGGTATACTGGCACACGAGAGTGGGTCAATCAGCAGGCGAAGAAGATTGCGTCTTCTTTCTCTTCGGGGTGCCAAAAGATATAAGTAAAGCAGGAGACAGGTAAATAAAGAGCGACGTGGCGATTCGCTTTCATTCGTGCCACACTGATGAGAGGGCGCCCACAGAGGGAAGAAGAGCCAAAGCGATGAGAGAGGTGCTGGTGGTGGAGCTGCCTCAATTGAGGCGCAGGTGTCTTCGGCAGTTGCCACGCCTGAAAAGCGTGTGCCACGCGAGAGCTCGATAAGACGCCACTGAGCGAGAGATCATGCACTCGTTCGCGCTCCTATAGAGATTCCCTGAGGTGAATGGGGCGATTTCACAAAAGGTTGGCTCGGCCAGCGAGACGATGGCACCGAATACCCAATAGTCTTAACCATATAGGCATTCGTCTCTTCGCGCTGATCGAGAATTCTGGCCCCGTCCAGCCGATCTTTTCTCACGCACGATCATGGCAGCCATAGGTTTTCAGTATTCGTACTTTTATCGTCTCTAACTTCATTCGTCCTCGCTGTGCTTGTTTCTCCTTTCCTTTCGCTCATTCTGAACTTCTTGTTATACCATGAATGTTTCTTTTGTTATTCCTTTTTACACTGCATCTGTTTAGCCGAACTAGCTTTCCTGTTTTCATTCTTCTATGCGCGTTAGTGGTGTTTTCATGCCGTTGTAGGAAGCGTTATCTCTGTTTCGCCATCGGCCTTTCATTTTCTCGTCTAACGTAGGGGGTTGTTGTCTTTGACCTCCACATTCTTCTACCATTTCGGGGCATTGAAGCGAGGGCCATGTGGCACATCGTTTGCCCAAGCAATGAGCGCCGTCGCTACGGTTTCAGGCATAAACTGCGGGCAGCGAAAGCTCGCGGAGCACCCTCCCAACGCGAATGGCTAATTAAGGCGATCTCCTTTGCACTGCGGCGGCTGCGGTAAAGCAGAGAATACCGAGTGCAGCACTGGTCTCACGTGCGCATCTTTTAGATGAGTTTCGCGTCGGAGCTTCCTCCTTACAATTCGGTGCTTTTTATAAGCTAATCACCTCTTCTTGAACAAGAAACAGAACTTTTGTTGTGTCTTATTATATAGCCGCCTACGTCTATGTGCTGTCGTGGTCGTTTTGTTAACTTTCTCGCCTTCTGACTTTCCGTTTTCTTCTTTCTATGGTGATTTTGCTCACTTAGAGTTGAGCAAAATTAACACGACATACGGCAAGCGTGCAGTGAACATGACTTAAACGTCATGGCATGAACGACATGACATCAAAGTCATGTGTGGCGCGACATAAATGATAAGATGTCACTGTAATGTCGCGGCGGTCATCTCATTGCCTTGTGCTAGACAAGATCATGCATCCTATGACACACATACTGGACAAACATCAGTGACAAGTCATTACGTGAACTGCCCGCGGGATACGAATGGCGTCCATATTATATGAACGGCACAACTGACATGATCAATGCATGGTGAGGCCGCCAATACTGTTTAATTGATATGGTATATCCCGGAATGTGCATGCATGCATGAAAAAAAAAACATAGTTGTTCGGTTTTGAAGGACACGAAATGTTATGAATTACTTGGTATGATTGACATAAATTTTATGAAATTTAATAAAGTTATTGACATATCAATATACTTGAAATAATATTGTTGACTACCACTATCTAAAATTGGTTGATTAGTTAATAATGTCCGTGAATGTCTGCTACTGCTTGCTAATGATTGCCAGTGCTGGCGAACGTGTGTTAATTGTTGGCTAACGTCCGCTACTCCAAGCTAACCGTTGGCTAGCGCAGGATACGGTTGGATAACGCTCTGTTTCAAGTCTTATCAGCATCGTAGAGAGTATAAATGACAGCTTATAAAAGAGTATGGGGCCCCAGTCACCTGACAAATGGAACGCGTTTAGAAGGCGTCAAAAGAACGTGACACTTTTTCACATGGCTAAGAGAACGAGAGTATTCCATAAAAACGCTCAGCTTTTATCTTATAACTCGTGTTCTAACCTGGGGAACTCGGACTCGCAAAGCCTTCTCAGACAGCGTTTATCCTTCTGTCCACCGGTAACCCCATTTACACAGCAATGTAGCCCGGCTTGTAAGTGTCTCCAATGCTGTCTTCGCGAAGCCGTCCATTTCGCCTTCGACGGAAGAATTGAAGTGGAACTTAAGACGGCCGATGTCTGCTTTGCTGTTTGTTGAGACGTCCATGCGGAGCACTGCAACAGACCATAAATGTCAGCATTGACATTTATGAAATTGTCAGTTCTCATAGGAATTCGATACATACAACAGATGTACAACTGCGGTGTTTCCGCTTGTGAAAATGCATTTTTCAATCGCACAGAAATGCACCAGTGAACGTTGCATGAATTGCAAGTGGGGCCATCGTATAACAAGCATCTATCTTTCATGAAATAAACGCCTGCGCTCGTGCACGACTGTGTCGAACTATAAACTGCCCTTCAGCTTTCTCATTGTAGTCGACGTGCTTGGTGAGCCACTACGAACTTTGCAGAAAGACGTCGATCCGCCTTGTCACACTTCGCCGAAAACCCAACCATGCTCATATCTGAGGTGTCGCACGCCGCCACCACGGTATGATTATGAGGCATGCCGGGATATGGAGGGCTCCAGAAATGCGTATTGATGTTAATCTCATCAGTGAAGGGGAAGTGACTGGCACTTGTCATAATAACATTGAAGTTACACAAGTCAAGAAACAACTGCAGAAAACGGCACACATAGTTGTTTCTGGTGTTTCGACCGCGTAAAGCAAATACAGTTTCCCATGCAAATTTTATAACCGTTTTTGCAGGTTCACAAACTTAGTTTCGTAATTTGCCCTCCAGCGGAAGCAAGCGGAGACAGAAAACTTGAAGAATCACTCGTTGAAATGTTATCCTATATATGTATACGTCACGCGCGATGCACCTTCAAACTAAGTATATTAATTCCGGCATTACCCTCCACACTACGAGTGGAGCGTGAATTGAACAGTGGGTTATGTGGAAACATTTCGCAGTGATAGTTGTCATGTTATTCGTTGCAAAATAGCAGGGTCTAGTTTTAATAAATAAGATTTGATGAAAGAACTCACCCCTTGAAACTAAACGTCTTGCAGGCGCTACGTGTCCACTTCTCTCATTCGCCCTATACAACCGGAGCACGCGGACCATGGTTCGCAAATCACCACCTACGTCTATATCTCATTTCTTTTTCTTAATAAATATACTTATGAACTACAATACACAACAGATCTCAAGTATTTTTTGCCTTGAGGCAACTGATGAGGTCACCAGTCTTTCCAGTATAACTCTGAAACAAAAATATATTTCCGAGTCGAGTAGCCAGGGAGTAGCACACTTAGACCATGGCTCCTCCACCTCTTTTTTTTTTTACCGAAATACGGAGCCAAAAGGACACCCGATCATATTGTCCCGCCCTGCCCCAACTTCGGATCAAAATAGTGTCTCCTCCCCCCACCCACCCTCCCCCCACCATAAAAAAATGCTGTCTACGCTACTGTGGCCATCGCTATGTGTTACGCATCCTCATTCAAGCCAAATATGCTTAAAAAGGACTATATATGAAATATAGAAAATGCCTTCTTTTATATGGTGGCGTTAGCTAAGATTTTCTCAACCCTTCCTCCTCATCCCTACCCAAGCTACAACATTGCTCACTATTTCGGACCTCGCGAAGCTAAATGTTTTTACTGCGACCCGCTCACTGACGTTAGTTTGAGGCACTATGTCATTCTACTAGCCTGTTAGGTCATCTTTCAAAGATAAGCAGCTGGCTGCACTTTGATAATAGCTAACAAGTTAACGTCAATAGTGTTGTCGTGAAAAGAACGATGAAGCCTGTGCAGGCTAGAGGAAAAAAAGGCTTCCTAACGCCGCTTAAGGGCCACCCATATTTAGAATGCGTGACGACGTGTTTGTGCAATAATATAAAATAAGTCTTGGTAGGTTATTTCATTTCAGCGTGTGAGCTGGTGACCACACTAGAATGGTGTCACATGCAATGGATACAAGCCTTATACCGGTCAAAACTCAAGGTAGTTAGGTATGAGCAAGCGTCTCAGTCACAAATTGAAATAAAATGAAAATTCACTATATGGGCTGTATTTATTTATAATTTACTTATTTAGTTATCTATCTATTTTTATGAGTGTCAGAACGACTCGTCACAATGGCACAGGGTGAATGTTGAACTATACAGAATAGTATGAAGTCATGTGTGCAAGCAAGATCAGCGAAGCGGAAAGGCGAACTACTTCGCAATGGTTCACACTTGAAGAGTTCAATGCGCTGACACTACAAGCACGAAAAAGGGCACTAAACGAGAACTCTTGGGACGCTTTCTTGTGACTGTCCTGTTAGCGCATTGAATTTTGAAGTATAAATAAAGTTACTAACAGATTCCA